>CM038147.1:8590276-8697776 GCA_021437245.1 Aegilops speltoides
CCCACCGCTATTGCAAAACCGTACATGAAACCTTAGCTTCATACGGCTCCTCTATGATCAGAAAAAAAAAGGACTGGGTCCTCCAAGGCCTGTTAGAGCTCTCTTCAACCTGCTCATGGCTAGATCGATCGGTTTCGGGTCAAATAGGAAGAACGTAAATCTTCCACCTGAAAGCGCCTACACCTAATGGCTTAAGCCGCTGTTCCCATTTCCTCGCCGACCCATCATGCGAAAGGTACGCCGTTAGAGTGAGTGCGCCCGCGCCCGCTCCTTCGATCGATTGTTCGCGATCGGATCTCGTGTTCTCTATTGCACTCCCGATTGGGGTTCTTTTCACCTTTCCTCACGGTACTTGTACGCTATCGGTCATTGAGGAATACTTAGGCTTAGAGGGTGGTCCCCTTTCTCGCGAAAAGCGATCATCATTCGAACACGCCGCGTTTTTTTGGGAAGGATCGAACCATGGGAACGAATGAACAGGGCTATCACCTTCTTTGGCCGGATCTTCCAATCTTTTTAGAAAACCAGTTCACTGCGCGCCCCACCCCGTCATCATGGCCCGGTTTGACACTGGCCACGGAAACCTTGAAGACGTTCGGGGGGATCGGCCGGCTGTGGAACAATGGTTCCTTCGGCTCCATTATCGTCCCCTTCCCCACGCCCACCTTCGCTCGCCGATGGTGTACAATATGGTGCACGGGTTTCGTCGACTCGCAAATAAAAGTCTGCGACGTGAGACATCCGAAAGGCAACGAAAACGGGAGATTATACATTTATATTGAAGGGGCGGTGTGGAAGATACCGTGAGGGCGTCGAGCTCAGCTAAAGAGGAGGCACCACCGAGCACACGTCCTGGCGGCAAGTCGCGGGAGCGGTCTTGGGAGCAGTGCGGGGAGCGGTGCGGGAGCATGTGCTGCCAAGAAGTCGCAAGGGAAAGTCCTCTGCATTTTTTTGGATTTTCCTTGTCCAAATGTGAACGCCCGTCACCAAGGAAGTAGATAAATCTGCAACCGCTTTGTTTTGCGGCAGCTATCGCTATTCGATCGTATCGAGATGATTTCTTCTCAACCGCAATCTCAACCTTCTTGTCGATGCTTTCTTCAGTTAACCTCCGTCTTTCCTTTCTCTCCTCCGTGGTCTCACGGTAGTACTTCTTCCACGTGGCGCCGTCTCCGACACCGTGCACGCGTCCATACGACGGTCGAGTATCCACCGGTTGTCGTTTCAATATGTTCAACGCCCGGTTGAATGGAGTGTCCCACTTAGGCCTCGCCAATGCCTCAGACGGCGAAGTCGCCGCCGCAATCCGGCGCGCTGCTCTCTCGCAAAAGGCACAAGGATCGTTTACAAATATGACTAACGTGTGCAGTCGAATTGATCAGAAACTAAAATTACCAGTAGTCTCATGAACTCCGTAATGACCGGTGTTGTCTCATAAACCTTCTTCAGTGGGTCCCAACGGTGGCGGGCCCTCAGGACGTCACGCCTGCGGGGCGGTGAAATCCGCCAAAGTGCAGGATGCCCAGACTCGCGGCTTCCGCGTCCTCCTTGGCCCATTTGGACCTCTTTCCGCCGTAACCACGGCTTCCGAGGTGGTGGGTCCCAATGTTCCTCTTTTGAAGCCCCTTCATGTACTTAGACTTTTCTTTGGCAGCTTCGGCCTCGCAAGCCTCCTTGAATATTTGAAACTGCTCTTCCGTGATTGTCGGACTTTCCTTTACAATCTCGGAGTAGGGTTCCCCGTCGTTGATCTTTGCTTTCACTCGATTTTTCCAGGCGGCCAACGCGTTGCTAAACTTGGTCATGGCGTGTTTGTTTATCTTCTTCATTGCCGGGTCATTGTCTGGATCTTCATAATCCTTCTCATTCCGGCCCGGGAACAAGAATATCTGGTGAAACTTCTTTAGGAGGGAGCTCCTCATATTTTCTATCTTCTTTAGATTCTCATCGTTGATGGTGGCGGTTGTCCGTATGATGCAGCCTATTTGATTGCCGTAGCACGCGCGCGCTTCCTCGGGCGCCTTTGGCTCAAAATTGCCGTTGTCCACCTCCGTGACCACCAGTCTAGTAGTCCTGAGTTTGTTAGGAACCCGTTGCCTCTTCGCTTTCGGTGCTACACCGGATCCGCTCCCCGAGGCAGCACCGGTCTCAGCGCCGGTCTCGATGCCGGTCTGAATCTCAGCGCCGGTGTCGGTCTCAAAGACCGGTCTGCAGTCGGTCTCAAAGACCGGTCTGCGTGTCGGTCTCGATCCCGATGCGGGCCCAAAGAACAACATCTGTTGATCGTCGGTAAAGCTAAAAATTCGCTCACCGCCCGTAGACGTCGCCGCAATCACCAGAACCCTGTCCTTCATCGTTGCTAGCCATGTTTCCTATGATTAAATCTAGTCAATTAATTCTAGACCTAATAAAATGAATAATGACATAAAAAAGGACTATTGTTTTGCAGGAATGTTGACTCCTTCTTGGTGCGGCAAATCCCGGGCACTTGATATGTCCTAGTTTGTAGCACAAGTCATGCCGAAATTCACGGGAAATTTCGGCATGACCTTTGCTAAAAAGTGGACAAATCGAGAACCTGAAATTTGCTTGAACAGAAATGAATCAACATTCCGCAAAACATAGGCCACTCAGATCATTCCCTGGAAACAACAAAGCCACCACTTGGGCACAATCGAACAACTTCAATGAAAAGATATGACATGACCACTTCAATGAAAAATAAAATTTGCCTAAATTCTTTTCCTTGAAAAATAGTGGTCTTTTGAAAAATCAAAAACCTTTGCCAATCTACTTAACCTAGCTTCTTAATCCAATGAACCTAATTAACCTACCTATTTAACCTAGTTGGTTAATCTTGTTTACCTAGATAATTAACCCTAATTAAACTAGTTAACGCAGCTAGTTCTCTGTCAAAGCCTAAAATAACTTTTTGCACTAATTAACATGGATAATTAAGCTAATTAAACTAGTTAACCTGACTAGTTCTCTGTCAAAGCCCTAACTAAGTTTTTGCACTAACCTAGATAATTAACCTAATTAAACTAGTTAACCTAACTACTTCTCTGTCAATGCCCTAACTAAATTTTTGCCCTAAAACCTAGATAATTAACCTAATTAAAAACTGGCTAACCTATGCATTAGAGAGAGAGGAGGGTGGGGCTTCTGAGATGATGGCTCGGTGGTGGCGACGGAGGCGTGTGGTGGCGAGGGAGGCAGGGCGTCTCGGTGACGGCGAGGAGGCAGGCGTCTCTCGTGACGGCGAGGAAGGTGGCGTCGACGGCGGCTCCGGTGGCGTTGACGAGGCCGCGCGGCTCCGTGGCGTGGGGCGGCTCCGGTGTCGTCGACGGTGCACGGCTCTGGTGGCGCGCGTCGTCGGCGGCGGCGAGGTGTGGGGCGACGAATCAGGGAGGCAATGGCTGGGTGGGGTTTGAGGATTTGGGGAAGTGGTGGCGGGGGAAACGGTTTTTAGCTCGTCAAACTTAGCGAAGAGCGTTTGCGCAAAAGCGCTATAGCTAAGTTAGCTATAGCGCTTTCATTAAAGCAGCGCTGCTGCTATAGCTAATTTCCTATTCTGTTTCTATAGCGGGGTCTAGGGCACGCAGCTGCAGCCACGTTAGCTATAGCGTCTTACAAACAAACGCTGCTGCTATGCCCTCCTCCGATTTTTCACTTTTTGTTTATTTTGCTTTACATTTTATTTTTCCCTTTCTCCTTTTCTATTTCTTTCATTTTCATTTAAATTTCTATTTGTTTATCATCTTATTTTATTTTTGTTAGTAGTAGCGCTCTTCCACGAAACGCAGCGCTAAGCTGTGATGTAGCGAGAGCTGTTTACGCTAAGATCGCCATGCTATGCGTAGCCTAGCATTCTACCAATGGGAATATTAGTAGTAGCGCTTTTTATCCAACAAAGCGCCATGCTAAGTTTGTGTCGTGTAGCGCGGTTTCTAGTAGCTCACATCGCTAAATAGCACTAGCGCTGTTTTTGAACCATGCTGCTGCTAAGATTCTATGTATAGCCTTTTCCCTAGTAGTGTTGGGGGTAAGTCCCCTCCCTTAACCGCGCCCCCTCTAGATGGATCTAGAGGCCGCCTTCTCCTTCCCCTATAAATAGAGGGGTGAGGGAGGCAGCCGCACCACAAGCCAAGGCGCAGCCCTCCCCTCCCCAACACCTCTCCTCCTCCGTTGTGTGCTTGGCGAAGCCCTGTCGGAGTACTGCTTCTCCACCATCACCACGCCGTCGTGCTGCCGGTGGAGCTGTCTTCCTCAACCTCTCCTTCCTCCTTGCTGGATCAAGATGGAGGAGACGTCACCCGTACCGTACGTGTGTTGAACGCGGAGGTGCTGTCCGTTCAGCACTTGGTCATCGGTGATTCGAATCACGTCGAGTACGACTACATCATCACCTTGCAAGCTTCCGCACGCGATCTACAAGTGGTATGTAGATGCAAACTCTCTCCCTTGACTCGTTGCTTAGATGAACTCATAGATGGATCTTGGTGAAACCGTAGGAAAAATTTTAATTTTCTGCAACGTTCCCCAACAGTGGCATCATGAGCTAGGTCTATGCATAGTTCTCTAATGCACGAGTAGAACACAATTTGTTGTGGGCGTGGATCTTGTCAACTTACTTGCCTCTACTAGTCTTTTCTTGCTCAACGGTATTGTGGGATGAAGCCGCCCGGACCAACCTTACACGTACGCTTATGTGAGACCGGTTCCACCGATTGACATGCACTAGTTGCATAAGGTGGCTGGCGGGTGTCTGTCTCTCCCACTTTAGTTGGAGCGGATTCGATGAACAGGGCCCTTATGAAGGGTAAATAGAAGTTGACAAAATCACGTTGTGGTTATTCGTAGGTAAGAAAACGTTCTTGCTAGAACCCAATCGCAGCCACGTAAAAGATGCAACAACAATTAGAGGACGTCTAACTTGTTTTTGCAGCGATTGATCATGTGATGTGATATGGCCGAAGTTGTGATGAATGATGAATTGTGATGTATGAGATCATGTTCTTGTAATAGGATTCACGACTTGCATGTCGATGAGTATGACAACCGGCAGGAGCCATAGGAGTTGTCTTTATTTTTTGTATGACCTGCGTGTCATTGAAGAACGCCATGTAAACTACTTTACTTTATTGCTAAACGCGTTAGTCATAGAAGTAGAAGTAGTCGTTGGCATGACAACTTCATGAAGACACGATGATGGAGATCATGATGATGGAGATCATGGTGTCAAGCCGGTGACAAGATGATCATGGAGCCCCGAAGATGGAGATCAATGGAGCTTTATGATATTGGCCATATCATGTCACAACTATATAATTGCATGTGATGTTTATTATGTTTATGCATCTTGTTTACTTAGGACGACGATAGTAAATAAGATGATCCCTTACAAAAAATTTCAAGAAGTGTTCTCCTCTAACTGTGCACCGTTGCTACAGTTCGTCGCTTCTAAGCACCACGTGATGATCGGGTGTGATGGATTCTTACGTTCACATACAACGGGTGTAAGACAGTTTTACACAGCGAAAACACTTAGGGTTAACTTGACGAGCCTAGCATGTGCAGACATGGCCTCGGAACACGGAGACCGAAATGTCGAACACGAGTCGTATGGAAGACACGATCAACATGAAGATGTTCACCGACGATGACTAGTCCGTCTCACGTGATGATCGGACACAGGCTAGTCGACTCGGATCGTGTAACACTTAGATGACTAGAGGGATGTCTAATCTAAGTGGGAGTTCATAATTTGATTAGAAGTTTATTATCATGAACTTAGTCTAAAACCTTTGCAAATATGTCTTGTAGATCAATGGCCACCGCTAATGTCAACATGAACTTCAACGTTCCTAGAAAACCAAGCTGAAAGATGATGGCAGCAACTATACGGATGGGTCCGGAACCCGAGGATCATCCTCATAGCTGCCAGAAGCAATATGTCCTAGAAGGACCGCTAGGTGACGCTCCGTCGAGAGAACCAAGACGTTATGAGCGCTTGGCAAGCTCGTGCCGATGATTACTCCCTCGTTCGAGGCGGCATGCTTTACACTTAGAACCGGGCTCCAAAAGCGTTTTGAGCATCACGGAGCATATGAGATGTTCAAGAGCTGAAACTAGTTTTCCAAGCTCATGCCCGGTCGAGAGATATGATGTCTCCGACAAGTTCTACAGCTTGTAAGATGGAGGAAAACAGTTCATCAAGTGAGCACATCCACGAAGATGTGGGTTGCACAACCGTATGACCCAAAGTGAACATAAACCTCCCAGATGAGGCGGTCATTGATGAATCCTCCGATCGCTGCCACCAAGCTACAAGAGCTTTGTGATGAACTACAACATGCGAGGGGATGGTAAAGACCATTCTGAAGTGTTCTCGATGTGAAGTCGCAGAGGCTGAAATCAAGAAAGAACATCAAGTGTTGATGGTCAATAAGACCACTAAGTTCAAGAAGGGCAAGGGTAAGAAGAACTTCAAGAAGGACGGCAAAGATGTTGTCGCGCCCGTAAGCTTCGCTTCTTGGGAAGAAGTCAAAGAATGGACCCAAGCACGAGATCGAGTGCTTTTATTGCAAGGGAAGGGTCTTCGAAGCGGAACTGCCCCAAATACTTAGCGGATAAGAAGGCGGCAACACCAAAGGTATATTTGATATACATGTAATTGATGTGTACCTTACCAAGACTCGTAGTAACTCCCGGTATTTGATACCGGTGCCGTTGCTCATATTTGTAACTCACATGCAGAGCTGCGGAATAAACGGAGATCGGCGAAGGACGAGGTGACGGCGCGCGTCGGGAATGGTTCCAGAGTCGATGTGATCGCCGTCGCACGCTGCCTCTACATTTACCTCGGGATTAGTTTTAAACCTTAATAATTGTTATTTAGTGCCAAGTTTGAGCATGAACATTGTATCCGGATCTCGTTTAATACGAGATGGCTACTCATTTAAGTCGAGAATAATGGTTGTTCGATTTATATGAGAGATATGTTTTATGGTCATGCTCGATGGTCAATGGTTTATTCTTAATGAATTTCGAGCATAATATTACACATGTTCATAGTGTGGATGCGAAAAGATGTAAAGTTGATAACGATAGTCCCACATACTTGTGTAATCGCCGCCTTGGTCACATTGGTGTCAAGCGCATGAAGAAGCTCCATGCTGATGGACTTTTAGAGTCTCTTGATTATGAATCCTTTGACACATGCGAACCGTGCCTCTTAGGCAAAATGACCAAGACTCCGTTCTCCGGAACAATGGAGCGAGCAACCAACTTGTTGGAAATCATACATACTGATGTGTGCGGTCCAATGAGTGTTGAGGCTCGCGGAGGATATCGTTATGTTCTCACTCTCACTGATGACTTGAGTAGATATGGGTATGTTTACTTAATGAAACACAAGTCTGAAACCTTTGAAAAGTTCAAGGAATTGCAGAATGAGGTGGAGAATCAACGTGACCGAAAGATAAAATTCCTACGATCAGATCGTGGAGGAGAATACTTAAGTCACGAATTTGGCACACACTTAAGGAAATGTGGAATCGTTTCACGACTCATGCCGCCTGGAACACCTCAGTGAAACGGTGTGTCCGAACGTCGTAATCGCACTCTATTGGATATGGTGCGGTCTATGATGTCTCTTACCGATTTACCGCTATCATTTTGGGGATACGCTCTAGAGACTGCTACATTCACTTTAAATAGGGCACCGTCTAAATCCGTTGAGACGACACCGTATGAATTATGGTTTGGGAAGAAACCTAAGCTGTCGTTTCTAAAAGTTTGGGGATGCGATGCTTATGTCAAGTAACTTCAACCTGAAAAGCTCGAACCCAAGTCGGAAAAATGCGTATTCATAGGATACCCTAAGGAAACTGTCGGGTATACCTTCTACTTAAGATCCGAAGGCAAGATCTTTGTTGCCAAGAACGGATGCTTTCGGAAAAGAGTTTCTCTCGAAAGAAGTAAGTGGGAGGAAAGTAGAACTCGATGAAGTACTACCTCTTGAGCGGAAAGTGGTGCAGACAGAAACCATTCTGTGATACCCACACCAATCAAGAGGAAAACAATGATGATGATCAAGGTACTTGGATCAAGTTACTCTGAACTTCGAGGTCCACAAGGACACGTTCCGCACTGAGTGGTACGGCAACCCTGTCCCGGAAATCATGTTGTTAGACAACGGTGAACCTTGAACTATGAAGAAGCGATGGCGGGCCCGGATTCCAACAAATGGCTTGAAGCCATGAAATCCGAGATAGAATCCATGTATGAAAACAAAGTATGGACTTTGACAGACTTGCCCGATGATCGGCGAGCGATAGAAAACAAACGGATTTTTAAGAAGAAGACGGACGCGGATGGTAATGTTACCATCTATAAAGCTCGACTTGTCGCTAAGGGTTATCGACAAGTTCAAGGGATTGACTACGACGAGACTTTCTCTCCCGTAGCGAAGCTGAAGTCCGTCCGAATCATGTTAGCAATTGCCGCATACTATGATTATGAGATATGGCAGATGGACATCAAAACGGCATTCCTTAACGGACATCTTAAGGAAGAGTTGTATATGATGCAGCCGGAAGGTTTTGTCGATCCTAAGAACGCTAACAAAGCATGCAAGCTCCAGCGATCCATTTATGGACTGGTGCAAGCATCTCGGAGTTGGAACATTCGTTTTGATGAGATGATCAAAGCGTTTGGGTTTATGCAGACTTATGGAGAAGCCTGCGTTTACAAGAAAGTGAGTGGGAGCTCTGTAGCATTTCTCCTATTATATGTAGATGACATACTCTTGATGGGAAATGATACAAAACTTCTGGACAACATTAAGGCCTACTTGAACAAGTGTTTTTCAATGAAGGACCTTGGAGAAGTGCTTATATATTAGGCATCAAGATCTATAGAGATAGATCGAGGCGCCTCATAGGTCTTTCACAAAGCACATACCTTGATAAGATTTTGAAGAGGTTCAAAATGGATCAGTCCAAGAAGGGTTCTTGCCTATGTTACAAGGTGTGAGATTGAGCTCGGCTCCACCGACCACGGCAAAAGATAAAGAAGAGATGAGTGTCATCCCTATGCTTCAGCCATAGGAGCTATTATGTATGCCATGTTTGTGTACTGACCGATGTAAACCTTGCCGTAAGTTTAGTTGCGAGATACCAAAGTAATCCCGCAAGGAACACCGGACAACGGTCAAGAATATCCTAAAGTACCGAAAAGGACGAAGGACATGTTTCGTTTATGGAGGAGACGAAGAGCTCGTCAGAAGGGTTACGTCGACGCTAGCTTCGACTCAGATCTGGATGACTCTAAGTCACAAACCGGATACATGTATATGTTGAATGGTGGAGCGATGGCTGGTGCATTTGCAAGCGAGCTTCGTGGCGGGATCTACGTGTGAAGCGGAGTACATGGCAGCCTCGGAGGCAGCGCATGAAGCGATTTGGGTGAAGGAGTTCATCACCGACCTAGGAGTCATACCCAATGCGTCGGGGCCGATCAAACTCTTCGTGACAACACTGGAGCTATTGCCCTTGCCAAGGAGCCCAGGTTTCACAAGAAGACCGAGCACATCAAGCGTCGTTTCAACTCCATCCGTGAAAATGTTCAAGATGGAGACATAGAGATTTGCAAAGTGCACACGGATCTCAATGTCGCAGATCCGTTGACTAAACCTCTCGCGTGCAAAACATGATCAACACGAGAACTCTATGGGTGTTCGATTCATCACAATGTAACTAGATTGGTGACTCTAGTGCAAGTGGGAGGCTGTTGGAAATATGCCCTAGAGGCAATAATAAAAGTATTATTATATTTCATTGTTCATGATAATTGTCTTTTGTTCATGCTATAAGCAGTATTATCGGAAATCGTAATACACGTGTGAATACTTAGACCCCAATATGTCCCTAGTGAGCCTCTAGTTGACTAACTCGTTGTGATCAGCAGATAGTCATGGTTTCGACTATGGACATTGGATGTCATCGATAACGGGATCACATCATTAGGAGAATGATGTGGTGGACAAGACCCAATCCTAAGCATAGCATAAAAGATCGTGTAGTTTGTTTGCTAGAGCTTTGCCAATGTCAAGTATCTCTTCCTTCGACCATGAGATCGTGTAACTCCGGATACCGTAGGAGTGCCTTGGGTGTATCAAACGTCACAACGAATCGGGTGACTATAAAGGTGCATTACGGTATCTCCGAAAGTATCATTGGGTTGACACGGATCGAGATCGGGATTTGTCACTCCGTATGACGGAGAGGTATCTCTGGGCCCACTCGGTAATGCATCATCATAATGAGCTCAAGGTGACCAAGGTGTTGGCCACGGATCATGCATTACGGACGAGTAAAGTGACTTGCGTAACGAGACCGAACAAGGTATTGGGATACCGACGATCGAGTCTCGGGCAAGTAACATACCGATCGACAAAGGAATTGCATACGGGTTTAATCGAATCCTCGACATCGTGGTTCAACCGATGAAATCATCGAGGAGCATGTGGGAGCCAACATGGGTATCCAGACCCGCTGTTGGTTATTTCGAGAGTCGTCTCGGTCATGTCTGCGTGTCTCCCGAACCCGTAGGGTCTACACACTTAAGGTTCGGTGACGCTAGGGTTATTAGGAAGACTAGTATGTGACTACCGAATGTTGTTCGGAGTCCCGGATGAGATCCCGGACGTCACGAGGAAGTTCCGGAAGGGTCCGGAGGTAAAGATTTATATATGGGAAGTTGTTAAAAGGACACCGGAAAGTTTCGGGGGCATACCGGTATTGTACCGGGGCCACCGGAAGGGTTCCGGGGGTCCACCGGGAGGGGCCACCCCTCTCGGGGGGCCACTTGGGCTGCGTGGGGAGTTGGCCAGCCCCTGGTGGGCTTGGCGCACCCCCTCCCCTGGGCCCTTGCGCCTAGGGTTGAGGGAACCTAGAGGGCGCCTTGCTTGGGGTAAGTCCCCTTCCTTGGTCGCCCCCCTCTAGATGGATCTAGAGGGCCGCCCCTCTCCCTTCCCCCTATAAATAGAGGGGTGAGGGGAGGGTAGCCGCACCACAAGCCAAGGCGCAGCCCTTCCCTACCCAACACCTCTCCTCCTCCGTTGTGTGCTTGGCGAAGCCCTGTCGGAGTACTGCTTCTCCACCATCACCACGCCCGTCGTGTTGCCGGTGGAGCTGTCTTCCTCAACCTCTCCTTCCTCCTTGCTATATCAAGACGGAGGAGACGCCACCCGCATGCACGTGTGTTGAATGCGGAGGTGCTGTCCGCTCAAAGACTTGGTCATCGGTGATTCGAATCACGTCGAGTATGACTACATCATCACCTTGCAAGCTTCCGCACGCGATCTACAAGTGGTATGTAGATGCAAACTCTCTCCCTTGACTCGTTGCTTAGATGAACTCATAGATGGATCTTGGTGAAACCGTAGGAAAAATTTTAATTTTCTGCAACGTTCCCCAACAGGAGGGGGGGTCCAAGGTGGACACGGGGGACAGTTCCAGATCTGCCCTGTTGCCGGTTCCCTGCTGGAGCATTGCGAACACCGGAGCTGGCCCCTCCCGGCCTGCGTGCAACTCTGCGAGGGTTGCTTAGTCTGTGCTGCCCCTCCGGCGTCCCCTTCCCGCGCCAGTTGCTGCCACTGCTTGGTACTAGTGCCGCTCCGCCAACCCTGTGGACGCACACGCATGAAAATTGGAGGCGTGCGTCGCCCGCCGCAAGAGGCAGCGGGCAAGGCAGAGGGAGACGACGGAGCAATCCGTTCGCCGCCTGCACGGGTTGTCGGCGGAGCCCGACAAGGAGGAGCAGCTCCTCGCTTGGGTCTACCGTCGTTCTCTTATGATGGCGGAGATGGACGCTCGCCTGCTCCGGAGGAAGAACGCCAAGGTGGTCCAGCTAGCCATTGAGCAATCGAAGAGCGAGGTGAAAGGGTGGCCAAGCTCAAGCGGTAGCACCGGGCCGTCCGGCGGATGAAGGGCCTCATCATCATCTCCGATTGCTCCTTGGACGACGATGACCACGACTTTGACTCCGACAATCCACCACCTGCTGCGGAATCCTACAGTTATGCCGGCAACCGGAAGGGCAAAGGCCCAACGAGAAAGTGGTGAATTTCCGCTGTCTCCATTGTTAATTTCTAGTTTTTAGTACTCTAGTTAGAATCTTTTCGTCATATATGAGGATTATTTGAATTTTGACTGTACTTGGCCATAAGTCGGGCCAGGCCTAATAAAGCCCGTAGTAGAAAACATAGGCCCGAGCCCGTCCCGACCCCCAGGCTTAGATTTCAGGCCCAGGACCAGGCTCGACCCATCGGAGGAAAAGCCCGTCGAGCCTCGGGTCGGGCCTCTTCCCAAATACGCAAATATGCAAGCCCAAACCTGGCCCGGCTGGCCTTCGGGCTCAGATTTTAGGCCTAGGCCCCGCCTGTGGGCAAGACCGGGCTGGGTCGGGTCGGGTCAGGCCGGCAGGGCCGGGTTTCCCATGGCCAGGTATAACTTTGACTAGCATTTGCAGATCCATTGGTGATCAGATTGTTCATATCTATGTCCGTTTCATAGTTTGCGCGATGATCTACATACTTTTTATTCTTGTTGCATGCTTAGTATGGATATAGGGTATCAGATATGAGATACACGGCTGTGGAGGATAGAAATTGAAAAGTGTCGTGACAATGCCCTGGGCGCATTCGCGGGCGTTTGAGGGGTCGGATTTGATGACCGTTTCTAATAAGATGGACCTTTCTCCGCTCCTCTTGTTACCGATGGAGCCATCAAACAAGGAAGACGAGGGGGAATGAGGCCATGTTTGTTTGGGTTTTTACTTCTGCTTTGTAGTTTTTATGCTTTGACAAAAGGCCAAAAAAACTCTTAAATATGTGCTTTTGCTTCGGCTTTTGGCTTATACAAACATATAAAGATATTGATTCATAAGCCAAAAGCCGAAGCAAAAAGTCCCTATTTAGGAGTTTTTGTGATTTTTTTTTGAAAAAAGTGAAAAAAGCAAAAGCAGAAGCAAAAAACCAAAAAATAGGACATGAGGCGGCTGGCATGTATGGAAGTTGTGCTGGCGGGTAGAGTTGGGAGTATAGCTGGCCACAAATCGGGCTAGGCCTAATAAAGCCCGTAGCAGAAAACCTAGGCCCGAGCCTAGATTTCACCCCAGGCCCGACCTATCAGAGGAAAAGCCCGTCGGGCCTTAGGCCGGGCCTCTTCCCTAAAATGCAAATATGGCAAGGCCAAGCCCGACCCATGGGCAAGACCATGCTGACCGGGCCGGGCCTAATAAAGCCCCCGTAGCATAAAACTTAAGCATGGGCCTAGATTTCAGGCCTAGACCTGGCCCATCAGAGGAAAAGCCTGTCAGGCCTCAGGCTAGGCCTAAAATGTAAATATGCCAAGCCCAAGCCCGACCCAACCCAGCCTTTGGGTTCAGAATTCAGGCCCAGGCCCCGCCCGTGGGCAAGACCGGGCCGGGTTTTCCATGGCTAGGTATAGGAGGGAGTCACTGCTCTGAATTTTTATATGGTGGAGATGATCTTAGGGGTCGTAATCTGAACCGTGAGACAGGTTAGGGGTAACATTGACGGAACTCTTGGCTTCTTCTTTTTCCACGAGTCGCGTTCACCACACCTGTGCTGCCATGGCGTAGCTCCACCTCGTGCTCCTCAATCGAAATCTCTTGGTGTAGGTAATTCCGCCCTCTTTTTATTCTGCTGCTGCTTCGCTTCTCACCCGTGACTACCGCAACTGTCCTGTGCTTGCTTCAGCTACAGGCGGGGATCGATGTTCCGATTTATCAGCGCTTGGCTACAGGCGGTGCTCCGGCATATCGCCGCATGGCTTCAGGCGGCGGCGGACGCGGCGGCGGCAGCGGCGGATAAACTGGATGCTGCGTCGCTCTCGCTTCAGGGGACGGCGGCGATGGATTTTCCTGCTACTGTTTCGCTTGGCCCCCTCCACCGGCAGCTCCATTCATTCAGGACTGCCAAGAACAATCCCCCAAACGGGGTTAGCGAGGGCCAGGTCCGGCGCCTCGAAGCAGATCTGGAGGCACTGTTCACCGAGCTCAAGGTCGTGTCGGAGGCGGACGACCCCAGCTTCACGGCAAGGTGCTGGATGAAGGAGGTGCGGGAGCTCCGCTACGACGCAGAGGACTTCTTCACCGAGGTCCCGCGCTCCTCCGCCGGCGCCGGCAGAAGCGCTCTTCACACCCTCATTCTTTCGATCCCCACAAAACTGAAGCGGCGGCGCCAGGTTGCAGAAGCTTTCTCAGATCTGTGTGCTCGTGCCAAGGACGCGAGTCAAAGACGCCAAAGTTTCCAGCTTGGACCAGCAACCATCAGACCTGAATTTGGACAAGTCAATGTCAGCCGCTCCAAGAGCCTCGGACTTATTGGCCTTGGGGAGTCCATGGATAAGCTTGTCAAGCTGCTGGCTTTGGACGACCAAGAGATTGCAGAGCTGCTGGCTTTTGACAGTGAAGATACAGAGCAACTAGTTCAGGTGGTACCCATCTTTGGATCTGCAGGTGTTGGCAAAACGACACTTGCCAGAACCTTCTATCGCAACTTCGGAGGGAAATTCCAGTGCCGGGCCTTCGTGCGGGTGTCTCGAAATCCAGATACGAGGAGGGTGCTTTCCAGCATGCTCTCACAAATTAAGGCACCGCCGGTTCATGGCTTTCCTGATGTGCAGGACCTTATTGACCATGTCAGAGAATATCTGCAATGCAAAAGGTACATATTCTACTAGTACTGAATACTCCTGATGTGCATACGTACCTTTCAACTGTATGTACATTTCAGTTTGTGCATCTACACAATCAAGTGTGCTTTCACCACCGGTCCATCAGGAACATGTACATGTACCTTTTACATTGTTCAACATGTACATTCAATATGCAGAACCTTAATGCAAAAGGTACATGAACAATAGAGAATATCTGGAATGCAAAAGGTACATGTCCATGGAGTATATCTTTTAACTGGACAAACAATGCATTTTGTTGAAAAACAATGATAAATGTCTTGAGCAAATAAGTACTACTGTATATCTTAAGAGGCTATTTGGGTTGGATTTAGGAAAAATAAACCTTTTCCATTTTCTATTGTTCATGAATTTTGATTGCAAGAAGTTGATGAATTGGGAAAAGTAAACC
This sequence comes from Aegilops speltoides, assembly GCA_021437245.1. Lineage (NCBI taxonomy): Eukaryota > Viridiplantae > Streptophyta > Magnoliopsida > Poales > Poaceae > Aegilops > Aegilops speltoides. The sequence goes on from CM038147.1 coordinate 8,605,457, forward strand.
ATTATATTTGGATTCCTTATGTATACGCATGTACATGTACCAATCTAGAGCCCAGGGGAATAGACAAAGTCGCCTCCTATATAAATCTTAAGAGCATAAGTTTTCTTAATACATTTTTTCCGGTGCAGCAAATTACTTGTTTCAATTGTTTACTTCACTGCCCGCTTGATCTTCCTTAATGGCCTTACCCTTATCCACTGCGCGCTGGCAACTCGCGAACCTATCATGCCCATGACTTCTCTTGCCTGTGATATTTAGGATACAGTATTTCTTACTTTAAGATTAACAATAATACCAATTTCCTTTTAATCTGTGGTTAATTATTTTATTTTATTTTGGTTATACTTAATTTTTTTTGTCAGCTTGACAAACATGTTTATTGTGAATAAAATATTCTGCAGATACTTGATTGTAATTGATGACTTGTGGGCCTCCTCGACATGGGATATTATTAGTCGTGCTTTTCCTGATGGTGATTGTTGCAGCAGAGTAATAGTAACCACGGAAATCAAGGATGTAGCATTGGCATGCAGTAGGTATCAGTTTAAGTACATGTATGAGATGAGTCCTCTTAATGGTGATCAGTCAAGACAGTTATTCCTCAGTAGAGTTTTTGGGTCTGAAAATGGTTGTCCTCCAGATTTCAAAGAAGTTACATCTGAGATTATCCGAAAATGTGGAGGTTTACCATTAGCAACTGAAAATATAGCCAGCATGTTAGCATGTGAATTAAACGTTGATCAATGGAAGCACATACGAGATTCTTTACCCTCTGTTTTGAGATTGAGGACAGACCCTAGTTCGGAAGGGTTGAAAGAAGTTCTGAACATGATTTATGATAATCTCTCACCATATTTGAAGACATGCTTGCTATATCTTATTATGTATCCAGAGGGAAGCACTATCAGCAAGGACGAATTAGTGACACAATGGGTAATTGAAGATTTTATCGGTGAAGGGCAAGACAGGGAGAAAATTGCACGGTATTACTTTGATGACCTTGTGAGTAGAGGAATGATCCAACCTGTTGACAGAAATTATAACGATGAGGTGTTGACATGTACAGTTCACCACATGGTACTAGATCTTATTAGGTACAAATCTCTGGAGGAGAATTTCATCATTAATGTGAGTTGTTTTCAAACAACTACAGGACTTCCTGACAAGGTTCGTCGACTGTCTGTCCAGTTCGGTGGTGCAAAATGTGCAAATATACCGGCAGACTTTATGATGGCTCAACTTAGATCGCTTATATTTTTTGGCTTCTTGAACTGTGTGCCCTCCTTTGTGGAATATAAGCTGCTTCGAGTTCTGATTCTTCATATCTGGGCTGATGAAAGCAAAATATTTGACCTCACTAGAATTAGCGAACTGTTTCAGCTGAGGTATCTGAAAATTGATTGCAACATCACTGTCCATTTGCCAGACGAGATTCAGCAGCTACGATTCTTGGAGACATTGGAATTGCATGCACCAGTAAGTGATATGCCATCGGATATTAGTTGCTTGCCCTTACTTCGCACTCTGGGCTATTTTGATCTCGGCAAGAACTCAATAGAGAATGTACAGAGCCTTGGCGAGCTGAACAATCTCCAAGACCTTCATCTCACCTGGTCTAACATAGCAGACCCTGACAATCTGAAGAACAATATGCAATGCCTGGGCTCAATTCTCCGGAAACTCAGCAACCTCAAGTCTTTAACTCTAGTACGTGCAGCCTCCTCTCATCCAGATGTCTTAGACGATGCTGGTGGTGCAATGTTGGGTATTTCTGGCGATGTCTTGAGCAGCGTGTCCTCTCCCCCGCCCCTTCTTCAGAGGCTTGAGCTGTCAGGGCGCTGTTGCATCTTTTCCAGCCTACCCGAGTGGACCAAAGAACTTGGCAATCTCTGCATTTTGAAGATTTCAGTTAGGAAGTTGTTGAGGAAAGATATTGATATCCTCAAAGGATTGCCAGCCCTCATGGCTCTCTCGCTGTACGTTTGGACTGCCCCTGCAGGAAAGGTCGTCTTTGATAGTGAGGGGTTCTCAATTCTCAAATACTTCAAGTTTACATGTGCTGCCCCATGCCTGGCATTTCTGATAGGATCAATGCCTAGCGTCCGGGAGCTTAAGCTAGCATTCAATGCTAATAGAATGCAGCAATACAGCCAGATAGTTGCTGGCTTAGAGTACCTGATAGAACTTAAAGAGATAACTGCAAAAGTTGGGGGCACTGGTGCTGATGAATCCGCTAAAAAGTACATAGAGTTGGCATTGAGTGACGCCATTGCCAACCATCCATGCACTCTTATGATCAGAGTACAATGTGTAGATCGGAATTTTTCTGGTGAGGATGATACAAGTGCCGCCACACAAGAACAAGAGGAATTGCTTAATCCCCGTCCTGAACTTATTTCCATTCCAAGCACACAAACACAAACGAGAGATGTAGAGCAGAATGGAGGAACAGATAGATCAAGGGAGGTGCTGACACAAACAAGAGATGGAGTTCAGGATGAATCAATAGAAAGATCGATGGAGGTCCTGACATATGAACAGGAACATGTAACTCTGGAAAGACAACACGAGATTCATGAGGAATTGCTTGATCCTCTTCCTGAAGTTCTTTCAACTTCAAGCACACAGACACAAGTGAGAGAGGAAGTGCAGGATGGAGAAATAGAGAGATCAATGGAGGTGCTGACACAAGAGCAAGAACAGCATACCCTGGAACAACAAGATGATATGACAGACAGAGTGCTGAATGTACAAACAGGGACATCGATGGAGGTGGTAGCACAAGAAGAACATGGTACTCTGCAAAAACAACACGAGATTGAAAAGGAATTGCTTGATCCTCATCTTCAACTTCTTTACATTCCAAACACTCCAAGCACACAGACACAGACAATAGATAAAATGCAAAATTGTGGAATAGGGAGATCGATGGCGGTGGTGAGTGCCTTCCATGGCACATTGGATCCCCTACTGGACAAGCTCAATGCTTTGCTCACCGGGGAGTATGGCAACTTGAAAGGTGTCCGCCATGAAGTCCGGACCCTCGAATCTGAGCTAACATTACTGCATACGATGGTGAGAAAGTACACGATGCTAGAAGATCCAGATGTCCAGGTGAAGTTATGGCTATCGTTGCTGAGGGAGTTGTCCTATGATGCAGAGGATTACATTGATAAGTTCATTTACCAGCTCGACAATGGCGGCCGTCACAGCCCGCTGAAGACGCTTGGATCTCGGTATGAAATTGCAGGAAAACTCGACGATCTGAAAGATCGTGCCAGGAACTTGAAAGCGAGTAGTTACAAGATGGATGATATTGCTTGCATCACATCTTACCATTCCCCTGCGGATCCCCGGTTGGGTGCTCCTTTTGTTGATTCTGCACACCTTGTGGGCATTGATGGTCCAAGAGATGATCTTGCCAAGTGGATGGTTGAAGTAGGAAACAGCTTGGCCAAGCTTCATTGCAGGGTGCTATCTATTGTTGGGTTTGGTGGATTGGGAAAGACAACACTAGCGAAGGAGGTGTATCGCAAGGCTAAAGGGCATTTTCATTGTCATGCTTTTGTATCAGTCTCGCAAAAGCCAGATATAAAGAAAATTCTGATGAACTTGATCTCCCAAGTGTCTTCCCATGAATTGATGGAAGATACTTACAATTGGGACGAAATGAGGTTCATTAGAGAGCTAAGAGAACTGCTAACAGATAAGAGGTAATTTCGGCGCACATTCTTTCCTGCCAAACATGTATCATCTCTCATGCGTATTCTGATTAATTTTGACTGTAGTTACTGCTTGTACCATTATCTTTTTCAACAAAAACCACTACGACTCTAGCATTACTTGTTAGTTTTTAAACCATGGCCTATGCAGTACTACAACATCCAAATGACAAGTAAAATATTGTATACGCCTTGGCACTGAATTATCACCAATAACCCTTCTGAAATATGGCTAAAAATGCCCAATGCAGGAAATGTTTCATATGGAAGTATGCATAGCCAAGTAGCCAATAACTATCCCTTATGTTCTCGTCCTATATATAATATTGCATTTATTACTGTGCACTTATTATCTGAGGTAAAAAGGAAAAAAAATCAATTGATTGGTGTTAGTTATATGCACTAAACAGATACACACAATTATTAACTGAGCTAAATTCGAGGAATCAGGTATGAGGAAGATTAAAGGTGAGTTGTAGTAAGTATTGCCCACCATTTAGCATCATCTTTGGCTCTTGAGTGCATGCAACTGAATGTAATAATAATATGGTAACTACCCATTCTTATAAAAAAAATAGTTAGTTGTAAAATAATGTTGTGAACTTCAGTTAAGTGGAGTGCAATACTGATGTATGCATAAAACTGGATATGGAAATATAAAGAACATTGGAACATTAGCGTGATGCCCTTAATTAACTATTTGAGCACCCATTAGTATTTAATGAAATTTAACCTTTTCTATCTGAATTACTTATCATAATAATTGACTGTGTTTTCTAATACTAGGTATCTCGTTGTCATTGATGATATATGGTCCATATCGACATGGAACATTATTAAGTGTGCTTTTCCAGAAAGTAACTGTTCTAGCAGAGTTATAACTACTACACGCAATATTGACGTTGCAAGGTCATGTTGTATGGGTCGAGATGACCTTATGTATGAAATGCAACCCTTAAGTGATTTTCATTCTAAAAGATTGTTCTTGAGAAGAATTTTTGGGTCCGGGGATAGTCCCGATATGCTGGAAGAAGTTTCAAACGAAATTTTGAAAAAATGTGGAGGCCTACCATTGGCAATTATCAGTATATCTAGTCTATTGGCAAATAGGCCAGCTAACAAAGAGGAGTGGGAAAAAGGTTGTGCGCTGGACAACACAAGTCTAGAGGGAATGAAGAGAATACTATGCCTTAGCTACAATGCTCTTCCAGATAATCTCAAGACTTGTTTGTTGTATTTAAGTAATTTTCCTGAGGGCTATGTGATTGAGAGAGATAGGTTAGTGAGGCGGTGGATAGCAGAAGGCTTTATCTCTGAAAATCATGGGAAGAGTCAGCAAGAGGTTGCAGAGTGGTATTTTTATGAGCTTATCAATAAAAGTATGATCCAAGCAGTGGACATCCGCTATGATGGTAAGGCTCGCGCATGTCGAGTCCATGCCATGATGCTTGAACTCATTATTTCAAAGTCAGCTGAAGATAATTTTGTCACGGTGATTGGTAGCAGGCAGACTGGTTTGGTAAATTGCCATGGTTCTATTCGACGACTATCAGTACAGCACATGGACCAGAATCTTGCATCTGTATTGGCAAATGAAGATCTAAGCCATGTTCGCTCTTTAACACTAACATCATCAAGTTGCTTCGAACACTTGCCTAGTCTTGCTTGCTTTAAAAATTTGCGTGTACTAGATTTTGAAGGGTGTGATGGATTGGAAAAGTATCACATGAACGGTCTTGACAAGTTTTTCCAACTAAAGTACCTGAGCCTTAGGGGCACTTGGATATCACATCTACCGTCAGAAGTTGTGATGTTACGTAATCTAGAGACCCTAGATATTAGGGAGACACATGTAGAAGAGTTGCCTGCTGGAATTGTCCGCCTTACTAAGCTACAGCATCTTATCGCGTCAACAGATTATGTAATGCCTGGAATAATGATACCAGATGGAATTGGGAATATGAGGAACTTACGGGTATTGTTGGGCTGTGGTATCAGCTCGGGTTCCGTTGGTGCACTAGAGGAACTCGGTAACTTGACCAATTTGAATGAGCTCGATGTACAGTATTGTGGAATAGGATCCGAGTACAAGAGGCATGAAGACAGGTTCCTCTCCTCATTAATCAAGCTTGGTAGCTGCAAGCTACAGTCTTTTAGGATACAGAGGAGGTGCCCTGGTCTCGTCAAGTTCTTAGAATCATGGTTCCCTCCGCCATTTTCCCTCCAAAGATTTGAGATGAGCGGCTGCTACAGTTTCAAGTGGATTCCATGCTGGATTTCACCAGCACTGACCAGTCTTGCATACCTAGAAATTAATATAGTGGAAGTAACGCAGACGGATCTGTGCATACTTGGAGAGTTGCCTGCCTTGCTTCACCTGGGGCTAACATGCCAGACTTTCAGAAAAGAAAGGCTTATTTTTTACGGCAGAGGATTCCAGCATTTGAAGGAATTTGTTTACGATGCTGCTGTATTGCCATCGGGAAACCTTCTGTTTATGGAAGGGGCGCTGCCAATGCTCGAGGATCTTAGCCTAATCTACTGTGTATCAATGGTTAATGCCTATGGGTTTTTCCTGGGTATCGAGCACCTCCCAAGACTGAAAAATGCACAAGTTCGCCTCTACAAACAGGGCGCGGCATCTTCTGATATCGCTTTCGCGGAAGTTATTATCAGGAATGAAGCATATGACAATCCCAACCGTCCCAGAGTAACTCTGGTGGAACATGTAAAGAGAGAGGATCATTGCTCCGACGGTTGTCCTAACAGAACCGTGGCAGATCAAGGACTAGATGCCAATACAACTAACCAGAAGGTATTTGATCATTTTTTTTTACCAAGTTTTAGTGGTTCATGGTTACAACAATCACTCCTTTGCTTTGTCTGTTATGCATTTTATCCAGTTTTTTGGCTTTTTGACCCCACATTGCAGGGTGGATCTCCAAAGACAACAAATCAAACTTCAAGTCGTTGAGAAGCCTATTTCTCAGCCGCGTGTCTTACCCTTTTTAGGGAACTAGTTAAGTTCATGAAGAACTACAAGTGAGAGCTGGCGAGCTGCCGCTCGCTCGCCTGGAACGCTGTGGTGAAGCCTGGAACGCTCGAACAAAGCCTGGAATGAAGCAGATGACAATCCCAACCGTGCCAGAGCAACCCTGGTAGAACATGCCAAGAGAGAGGATTTTGCTCTGGCTAATGAACGTTCAAACGCAACTGTGACAGAGTTACGCTGACAAATCCAGTATTAGTTGCCAATACAGCAACTAAGCAAAAGGTATTGATCAATTCTTTTACCAAGTTTTAGTGGCTCATGGTTCCGACAATCACTCAATTGCTGTCTCTGTTATGCATTTTATCCACATCATTGAGAAACCTATTTCTCAGCCGCGTGTCTTGCCCCTTTTAGGGAACTTAAATTCATGAAATACACTACTGGTGAGAGCCAGCGCGCTGCTGCCCGCTCAACTGGAACGCTCGAGCAAAGGGGCAGCCCCGGATGGAGGGGTCATAGTTGCAAATTCTATGTGATACTTATGAGGATTTCTTTTTTGTTGAATTCTGTATCCCATTGTTTTCACTGATTATTCTTATTAAGAATTAAGCTTGCCTCTTGGGCTGGAGCTTTGGTCTTATTTACTGGATTTTTGTGCGTGTGTGTGTGTTGTAAGCTTACCTGGTGTGGTGACTTTTATCAACTGAAGAGATGGATTGGTCTTATTTACTACTCCCTCCGTCCCGTAATGTAAGACGTTTTTTGACACTACACTAGTGGCAAAAAACGTCCTACATTATGGGACAGAGGGAGTACTATTTTCTTCTTGTGGTTCCGTTTTAAAACTTGTTGATCATCGTTGGCCTAGTTAGCTTGTGCTCACCACATTATTCTTTGGAACTTTGGTAATTCTGTTCTGCCAGCATCTTAATTCCATGCTATACAAATCCATGGATCTATCCTATTGGTGTGTGTCGCCGACATGCCGAGTATTCAGCCCAGGTCGCTGCTTCTGCCCTCTTTGCAATTTTGCTGAAGAAATGTGCATGAGCTGCAGGCTCTTCATGGACCCAGTATGCATGCTTCTTCACATCAGTACTGGCAAGGTGTCCAAATACTCCACTTGTGGCATCATTTGCAACAAGGCGGGCCGGCCATCTGAAATTAGAATATTCTCTGTTGCACTTTTACAATATGAATTTGTGTATTGAAAATTTGTAGAGGCCAGCTATTGCCCCGTTTTTTGGTTTATAAGGTGTAATACGTATTTCGTGATTTACTTGGTGACTTAGACCAGAGATATTGTCATTTTCTTCTTCTACAGACTTGCCCAAACTTTACAGAAACCGACTTAGAACAAAGCTAACAGTCTTACTTTCGGGCAGGAGGAACTAGATGTCCAGATTCAGAAATGAACCTGATGGAAAACGCCATCATTTACGACAAATATCACTTACACAGAAATCCCCGGTCTGCTCTTGCTCAGGCTGCAGGAAATCCCAGGTCTGGATGCTACAGTTGATTTGATGCATCGAAAAGATATGAACATCTTAAAAATTACCTAAATACATATACACTATGGAAACACGGTTGAAGATTTATCAACTGACATTAATTTGGTACTCCCTCCGTAAACTAATATAAGAGCGTTTAGATCACTACTTTAGTAATCTAAACGCTCTTATATTAGTTTACAGAGGGAGTATATGGTAGACGTTGTCAATTCTTTCTCTAAACTTTGGTAAAACTTCAAAAGGATTGGCTCAGAGGAAAACCAACACACTCTCAAATTGTGGAAAGGACAGAGTAGATAGTTACATTCACAGAAATAAACCTAGTAAACAAATTGTTTACGGTGAACAACGCTCCCCTCTGAACAAACTAGACAAAATAGACATCAGTTTGAGCATGGCTACAAACTTGCAGCAGCAGCATCGAAACCCCGCGGCCAACTGTCCACTCAGTTTGCACTATGGATATATGATTAAAATTTATACACGACGAATCAAAATAAACAAAATGGAGACCAACATTGCACATGACAGCGGACGACCAAAATAATGAGGGAAAAGGCTAGATGCATAACCATCTAGGGTTGCTGCAGGCATAGCAAAACTAGCCATACATATCATATTTGCCACAGATTTAATGAAATGCATTATTATTTAGTTCTCTCCACATGAAGAGGATGATCACAGCCTATCAGGATACGGCTAGGATGAATCACCATCTAGAAATTTGCCAGCATAGAAACAAATGAATCTCTGCATAGCAGAAGCAAAACGAGCCACTTCTGAAGATAAAACACAACGGGAGGAACTCAGTTCCATCCCCCAACAAGATTGCTCCAGAATGAAAAGCTGGTCATCGACTCTAGCTAGAAAAGATCAGATCACAGAACAGTAGAAGCTTTCATCTCATTTCTTCTTTAGCCGTGACGCTCGTGATCTCACTCAAGCATCAGACTTAACTGATCTCACCTTCATCCTTGAGCAAGAAGCCGCTCCACAGCAGCGAGGTCTCCTCTTTGGAGCAAGCCGTGGTGACAATGGTTACATTGAACCCTCCGATGGTCTCGAAGATCTCGAAGTGGTCCTCTATCTCCGGAGAGAACTCACAAAACTCCGTCGCCATGAAGAACTTGACACAGTTCCCCTGCTCGATCGCCACCTTGGAATCCAGCATGGACATCACCGTTAGGACCCTGACCAGGAAGTTGTACATGCCATGCCCACGGATGATGCTCTGCCTCAGGGACACGGCGTCCTTCTGGGACCCCAGGTATGCGTTGGTCGCCTTTCCTTTCAGATGGGCGGGTAGCTCCGCCTGTATGCATCTCTGGCCGCACAGAATCTCCATGGCCAGTTTCCCAAACTGGATTTTGGCACCGGTGGTTGACTTGGGCACCAGTCTGATCTCAAACAACCCAGGGACCTCCATGGTGTTGGTGTGGTTCAGTTTGAGCAACAGATCCTCACGCAACACATCTTCGTAGTGGAAATGGAGTGGGAACATCATGGCTTTTCCGCTTTTCGCGCCCTTGGCCTTTTTGCCCACCCGCCGTTTCTGCACAAACAGATTATTTGTTAGCAATTTTTACCAGAAACATCACTACTAATCAACTACCAATTGAAGTTGTCATCATCATCACCATCAAATCACAACATTAGATCAATTGAACATCACATGATTAACTGCACTTCATCACTGAATAACCCTCTTACTTTTCTCATGCTTCCCCACTTAAATACACATATATACAAAAAACTAAGTTGAATCTGCATGCAGGTTACAGAGGAAGAATATATGTTGATATACCTGTGGCTTATCGTGACAAGTGTAACCACATATTATTTTTTCTGATCTCTTTTCAATTCTTCAGGCATCCTCATCTCTACATGACATTTTCTACAGAATATCTGCTGTTTCCTAAACTAGCAGACCGTCCATATGAGATTCAATGGATAGAATATGGATAACCAGTAGAAGTATGTTTCTACAAAGTAGCATTTAGTTATTTCAGTTTTCTTAGTTATTTTCCATTTACAATGTTGTAGAAAAATTGGTGAAGAAAATATTAAAAACCCCGCTGTTAACCTATATAGCACATGTGGTTTTAATTATGCTTGATCTGAATTAGTTCAGTACTTAGATGTTAGTTTTGTTCTCTATTAACTTATTGGAAAAGTTACCTCTGATTGCTAAACATACAGAACCCAACTCAACGATTGTGATCACTGAATCAACTGAACTATTTCTACTCGCTTTTCTGTACAATCACTTTTAAACTCTTCTTTTATCCAGGCCAGCCATCTGACACTTATGTAAGATTTCAGAGTTTCAGTTAACACGCCATAGCAGGTTATTCTCTTTTGACACTGTTTTGTAAACAAAATCTATCAGATGCAGGACGCCCTGAAATGAACGTTGCATGTTGGTCCAGCAATAATGAATAGCTGCAAAATTTAGCTGTTGTAAGGCATATGCAAATCCCACTGTGATGGTGCTTTGTTGTCTGGAAAGACAGCCCATTACGCGTATGAATACTCCGTCCTGGTTTATTGTGCTCTGTTTTTGGTGAAGTACAACGCGGAAAATGTCTACAAAAATCAGGATGCATGTATTCATGGATTGCTCATTATATATACACAGAAAGCAGAGCAGCGCCGTCAACCTACAAAGCTCATATAACATCCACAAAGAACTACTCCCTCCATCCCATAATGTAAGACGTTTTTTGACTAGTGCAGTGTCAAAAAACGTCTTACATTATGGGACAGAGGGAGTATAATTTAAGACATTATGGTGTATGGCTCAATTTAACTAATGCAATGTATCACAGAAACAAAATAGACCCACCATCTCCCTTTGGTAATAGCATTCTAGTTTTTTGGTGCTATTCTAATACGTTGGCTTTGATTATCTAACGTACTTGCATTTATCCGGACCAAGAAAAAGAAGTGTTGTTTTTCCCTCTGCTAAACTATCTCCATCTGAATATCAGCTAATTATACACAACATTTTGAAGTGGTTCTAAGCAAACATCAATCAGGGCCTCACTCGCCGATGCGGCAAAGTGTGCATAGCTGCTACTGATACACAAATGGATCCTACACTCACACACAATTAGCAGAACACGATAAATTTAGGAGGGGGTGTAACACACCTGCACTTCCATGACAGGGACACCTGAGTCGACATCTGCTGTTTCAGGGCTTGAGCTGCACGCAGATAGCACAAACAATTCACTCAACAGTCCACAAGCAGGAGACAGGCCGGCATCACGAACTCATGAACTTGAGATAGTAGCAATAAACGTACCTGAAGGCGCGGGTGAGTGGTCCAAGCCTCGAGAGCAGCGGAGGCACGCCAGTGTGCTGGTGCGCCCTGGAGGCCGCCTGATCAATCAGACCACGTGCAGTAAAACACATCAGATCAGTTAAACGATGTTGTGCCTCAGTGTCCTCCTTCAGTTATGAAGGAAGAGCTGGAAGAAAGTCAGGGGAGGGGCACCTGACCTGAGAGATTGTGGCAGCGGCAAGGGCATGGCTGGACCTGGCCGCGGCGATGAGAGATCTGATGGACATGGCTGCTGGCGCTTAAGCTTTCCCAGCGGCGGCGACCTGTGGAAACAGAGAGAAGGAGAAAAGTAAGATGAGGAGTCCCGTGGACCTGGTGGGTTGGAATGGGTATTGCAACAACTTTCTATCACGGAACAAGATACAGAAGTTAAGAAATGGGGCCTGGGGGCCTACTCCTCCAAAGCTGGTTGTGGCAATCGGTCTCATTCAAGTGGTAGATAAAACATAAATTTGAAAGCCTAACTATGTCTCTCTTGAGCATCGACTGCTGCTCAATACTGTTCCTAATTACAACCCTTGTAAGTATCATGGCCGTTTAGGAACCCGGAACAGCAACTAACTCTGCAGCTCGCACTATTAGCAGTTGCCATTTTCTTGCCGATCTCACCCATCTATATAAATATATTGCTTCTACTGTTTATACATGATTACATTCACGCTGACGAGCCAAGCCCAACAGGAAGCGCCATCATCTAAGATAAACATAGATACTTGCACCTCTACCAAACTAGTCAACAAAGACATGGCATCATCATGCATATATAGACATCATTTGCAATCAGTTTTAGCATGGAATCATGTATAAGCACATCTCTAAACAGGCGCATCAGAATGGCATTGCATTGTCATTTGTAACTACTTATAAAAGTAGTAAGCAGCAGCTTCCAGATCAAAAAAAAGTCCCTTTTTTGCGTAAAAAAGAAGTCCCTAATCAGCTCAGAAATGCAGAGACAGAGTATGGAGGACAAGAGGGGAGAAACGTGGGATGGGGAGTGTTGGGGGCGATGTTGGGCAACGGGGGGAGGAGTGTGGAGAAGATAGGAGGAAGGGGAAGGGGCGACGGGACAGGGATGCGCGGAGGGGACCGGAGAGCAGCCACCGGCGATGCACGCCGTCGGCCGTCAGATGGTGATGGAGAGAAGGTTAGCGAGAGGGGAAGGGGGGGGGGAGGAATGGGGGACGGGGCAGTACCTCGGCGGCGGCGAGGAGGCGCGCCGGTAGACGGAGATGGACAGGGAGGGGCGCGCCGGCGGAAGGATGAGGGGGCCGGGAAGGGAGGGCAGTGGAGATGGGGAAGAAGAAGGTGTGAGGAGGGGGGGGGGGGGTGCTCACCTCCGCAGCAGCGACGATGGCGGCGTGACCCGTCCGGCGGCGGCGGCGTGATCTGGGAGCGGAGTGGGGAGCGGCGGCGAATGGGAGTCGCAGGGAGCGCCGGCCTATTCCCAGACACGCGCACGCGGTGGGCAGCTACGGAACGCGATTCTGGGCCGGCCCATTTGTGGCGGGGTGCCCCTGTTTTTTTTTTCTGCTTCATTAGAAAATGTGCAGGTGATCCTAAAACAAAAAAGTTCTCGGAATCAAAAATACTCCTCAGTTTGAAAAGCCGTTCTCAAATTCAGAAGATACTCTTGAGTTTGAAAAACGTTCTCGAAGTTGAAAAATGTTCCCGATTGGAAAACACGCCTGCGAACTTGAAAAATGTTCATCGGCCCCGGGAAAAAAAATGTTCAAGAGGCAAACGAAAAGCTCGCGATTTTGAAAATTATTCACGGTTTCAAAAAATGTTGCTGGGCTGTAAAAGAAATTGCGATTTTTAAAAATTGTTTACGTTTCAGAAAGTCTTCATGATTTCAAAACAAATGTTAGTGAATCCAAAGAAATGTTCACGGCTTCAAAAAATGTTAGCGAATATGTAAAGAAATGTTCATGATTTCGATTATTTGAATTGTATGAACAAAGTTTTTGACTTAGATGTACTTTTGAATTCTATTAATGTTTTTTCAAATTATTGAACATTTCAAGAAGATGATGAATATTTTTTGAATTTGATGAAAAAAGTGCTCATGATATTCAAAATGGTTGTGAAATGAAAAAGGAAAGGAAGAGAAAAAGGGAAAATATATATGAAAAAAGAAAAAAAAAGCTAGAAGAAAAGGTGATCTGAGAACCTTCCCAAAACCGGTGGGAAGCACTTAACAAAATAGCCAAACTAGGATGGCCCAATACACTTTGTCGTTGCGAGGGGGGCCGCGCTTATGTCACCCCCGCATGTAAGACGGCTAGGCCGGCCCAGCAACCTGCGGCAAGGCGGGCTATGGGCTTCCTTTTCATCTTCTTCCCATCTTAATATTTTGAAAATAGAGGAAACATCATTTCTTAAAGCCAGTTCAAAAAAGATAAGAATTAGAAATTTGCATGATTTAAAATATTAAATCACGTTTTTTGCAATTCAATTTCCCTTTATTATCTGAGAAATATATGAGCTAAGAATTTACATTTTAAAATTATGAAATCATTTTTTGTAATTCAATTTTTTGCTAGGAGAGGTGTCCTTATGCCTAACGAATCAACTACCTCAAATTAGTTTGACAAGTATATTAGTCCCTCTGTTCATTTCTATAAGACGTTTTAGACAACTGAGATTGAACTGTTTTGGGTATTGTCTTAAATGTCTAAACGGTCTTACAAAAGTAAACCGAGGGAGTGCCTTGTATATTACCAATGTGAATAGTTTACATATCCTTTTTTATATAAATCCGCTTGAATTCACAATTCTAGAGGGAGGGAGGGCAGGGGGTGTGTGTGTGGGGGGGTGTTGTCCATGACTAGGTAATAAAGATACATCTGGATAAAGCCAGGCCATTCCAACCAATAGCAACATTGTTTCTTGTATTACCTAGATATTGCAGATGTTTACCAAAGCCAATAGCAAACTTGGAACTTAAAAGCATCTCCAACAGCACATCAAAAAACACAGTTGTGAGAAAAACTGCACCAAGCGTTCAACAACTGACCAAAACCTACATGGGGACCAGTTTTTGTCACATCCCAAAAATTGGTATATAGGTTCCCTAAAAAAATGCTACAGGAGTGGTACGTTTGGGCAACTAGCATGTGTCCAAAAAAAAAGGTGGTGCCAAACCTAACCACCGCCTCGTCACGACCACCGCGCGGCCCACACCTGACTCCACCCCATTTTGTCCCTCGATGTTGTCTGTCAGAGCCGCCCTAACGCCCGACAAAGTCGCCACACTAGGCCCGGTCCCGTAGATTCCGGTCGTTTCCTAATTGTCACCGCCACCGCGCCGCACCAAGATGGTCGCCGTCTGACGAGCTCGAAAGGAGACGGGCAAGGTCCCGTGGCCGAAACTGCCATCGACGCCCCCCTCACCATCTGGCTTGGCTCCCATCGCCGTTGAACTCCAGAAGTGAGCCCGGTGCACCCAACGTGTTGGACGAAATGCCACAAAGGAATTTTTATTGAATATGAGTAGTTGCGGTATGCTATGAATATTTGATAGCTAAAATAGACGATTTGTACATTGAATTGTAAATCGCCGTGAGTATGAGCTGAAATTGACATTTTCTTTCAGTTTCTGGTCCGCTGGGGAAAGCAGAAATATTTTTGGAGAGAAAAAACCCTCTCTCTCCACTCCTAAAACCAGTTTTTGGTCTTCAACTTTTTTGTCTACTGTTGGAGATGCTCTAAGCAGAGCACACCCATACCCATTCCATGGCAAATTGAACATTTCAGTAGCAAAAGCGGTCAGAGATTCAACAGTTGGTACATAGCCATCAGTACCTAAGAGTTGAGAAGCTAGAACACACTTCAAATGCTGCAATTGGGAAAAGATATTGTACGCGAGGATAGCACACAGGCAGAAATCACAGCTTACAACATGGAATCAGCATTGAACAAACGCCGATCCACGCATGACACTTTCGACACGACGGGAGCTGTAGCAAGCATTGAACAAGCGAATGCATCTGATCCACGCGTCACCTTCTCTTCCTAGGCCACAACAAGGTCCGAGGAACCAACTCCTTTTTCGACACAGCATCAGCATCTGTGGACAGATGAAACAACATGAGCTTTCTATATGAGTAGGCTGTCAAGTACATGCAACAGGCAGCAAATATATCAGCTGCTGCATGCGACGCAGGCGGTCAACAGCGGATATTTGCAAGGAGGCACCTATCGCATTGCCCGGTAATACTGTAACTTAAATGAAAAGAACCTACCAATCAGGGAACAAGGCTTCAAATATGTACTCCCTCCGTCTGGAAATACTTGTCGCACAAATAGATAAAACTGGATGTATCTAGAACTAAAATACGTCTGTCTAGATACATCCATTTCCCCGACAAGTATTTCTGGCCGGAGGGAGTACTTTGCAAGCGTCCTGATGAGCAAATGGCATGAAGCCACAAGCTGAAATTTCTATGTGTGCATTTCATTAAGCAACCCAGAGTTTACACGATATGAATTCACTACGCTGAGGTTTCCATTCAACAAAAATATTCAAAAAAGAAACAAGGGATGCAAGAGGCAGATGCAGAGGAGACAATAATGAGGCTAAAAAGGGTGTAGATGAAGAAAGGATATGATACTGATCAAATACGTTCTGATCAGGAAAACAAAAGCAAAAGCTCAATGGTAAAACTTTTGTGTGTTATGTCTTGGTAATATTTTTCGTATGAGAATAAAGTAACTTATACAGATTAGATAAAAGTAACAATAACAATAATATCCTTATGCCTGTGACTATGGAAACAGGTTATGGCAGATGCAAGAGTGGAGGATCTTCAAGAGGCAGATGCAGAGGAGACAATAATGAAGCTAAAAAGGCGTACATGAAGAAATGATACATTCAACATGAGAAACCTGATTAAATAAATTTTGAAAACGGAGGCAAAAGCAAAATCTCAGTGGCGCTTACATGTATACAACTTTTGTTTTGTTTTATGTCTTGGTAATATTTTTCTCTGTAAGAATAAAGTTACTTGTTCAGATCAGCAGAACAAAACAGCAGTTTTGAACAGCAGAAAAATAGACATACAACCCACAACTAATCGTTCCAATAATAAATTGACTAAGGCAATCTACAGTCATATGTGGACCTACTAGTTGAACTATCTGTGTTTTATACTAGTGATTTATGGAGTATCCTGCAGTGGATTGCAGTAACAAAAACAAAAAACTGCCCAAACTACCTCATTTCTTTCAAAACTGTTGTTCGGAGCAGAAACACAGGGCTGTTGTAATATGATCATTTCTACTTATACACAGGTCATATATAAAAATAAAGGAATTGGAAATATATGGAAGAAGCCAATCAATTGGAAATGATGCAAACAACTAGACCAACTCATACAGTAAATGCCTGAATCTTATTTGTTTATTGTATAACATTGTGATCAATTGGAAATTGGAAAAGATGCGAGCAACCCGACCAACTCATATAGTAAATGATGCAATCAACATGGGGCTGTTGTAATTTCATGATTTCTACTCACACACAGGTTATATACAAAAATAAAGAAATCAGAAATATATATTGCATACAACAACAATCAGTTGGAAATGATGTGAACAACTAGATTATATTACTTTGAGTTGTTGTATAACAATGAGGCCAAGTTCAATAAAAAGCAAGCAAAGAGTAGATAACACGCTCACCGTCACCGCTTCATATAGTTGGCGCACACAATGATGGTGGGAAACTAGCATATGGCCGAGCAAGACAGATGGAATTGCTATGCTCAGCAAACAACTCGACCTGGAAAGTCTTCAGGTCTACCGAAAAGTATCCAAACTGCCTCTCTTGTGAAGATGTGGTGTACCACGCTTCAATGAGCAGGTATCCGCCAGCTACACCAACTAGGTTGGCATGCTTTACTGGCAATTGAATAACCTTCTCCAACCGCCATTGGTTATTCCTCAGAATGGAATACGAGAGCCAACATTGGCCATCTTTGAAGTGATCATAGCCTTTAGTTAGCATCCCGAGCATTCCTTCTGCTGCCTCGTAAAGGGCAAAACAATCAAACCCTTGTTCAGGCGGGAGGCCGACGACAGAGAACTCCAATGCGCGCACGTCCAGCACAAGCAACTCTGTCCGAAAACGCAAATGCCAATAGAAGCATCCATGGACAAATTGACGATTGGACAACCCAGTATCAGGTCTGACATTATATGATCCAACAGAAACTAATGTAGCCTTCCACTGATCGAATGTAAGAGCACGCCACTGTCCTTGTCCATCCAATGATTTGGAGAAGACGAGAAGCAGAAGTTTGGTTGTGCATTCCACCAAGCACATGACCCTGAATGATAGAGGGTCCTCCTCATCCTCGCCGGGAGCAAGGAAAGTCTGCAGACTGAGGAGGTCCCGTTGAGGGGCCAGCGCTTTTAGGTCGCCGGGGACGGCGGGCAGCACGATGCAACGGCGGTGCACGGGGTCGCACACAGCGAGGTCACTGTCCCAGAATTGACGGTAATGGGAGGAGCCGTCGAGGAGCAGGCGTCCGTCAAAGAAGTCAACTGGACTCCAGGTACGGCCAGCGGTGGAGGGGAGGAAGGAGGAGCAGGAGAAATCGAAGCCGGCGAAGGCGCGGGCAGCGGCGGCGGAGGGGTGCGGCGACTGGGCCGGGACGAAGGGTACGCTGTCGTGGAGAATGCAGATGAGAGGCGGCGCGCAGGAAGGCGTGCCCGGCGATGACGCGGCGGAAGGAGGGGCAGGCCGCGGAGGCGCGCGCGAGGTCGGCGGCGGCCGGGAGGCGGAGGAAGATTTCCTCCAGCAGCACGTCTGGGGCATCGGCGACGCACGGCGCGGGCGGCGGCATCGCGCCGGTCGGGTGGGGATTCGGCTTGGCCTTGGGAAGGAGCGGCTTGGAGCTTATCTTCTCGCAGGACGGGCGGCATAATAATAATACGAAAATTCACCTAAAAAGCATAATGCCCCTAAAAAGAGCATAATAATATGAAAATATGTTCAAATCGTATAGAAATGTCAAATAGTGGATTTCTTTTGGCAGAAGGATCAACACAATTTTTTAGAAGCGTTTCTGGCAAAAGATCGACACAATTTCTTAGAAATGCAGATGCGCTTTTTAGGCTCCGGGAGCACATAGCCATGCAATGGAGAGCTAATCTTTTTTTTGGGTTGGTTGAAAAGAAAAGGAAAATGGATGAGATCCACGCGGAGACATAACAGAGGCTTTGTTTGGTAAAAATGGATTTGCGTGGTTTTGGGGAGGAGGGGATTTCAGGGGATTTGATGAATCCCCTTCTTGCACCCAATCCCCTCAGACCCCCTCCCAAGCACAATCTACTCCATATAAAACACTATTTGGGTGGGAGGGATTGTCATATTGAGTTAAGATGATGCAAAATAGTTAAAAAAATCAATCTTGACATGTTAAATAGCATCATAGATAGACAAACTTGCTACAAAATTGTAAATGTCACCTAATAAAAATGTGACAACAGTTCTTCACATCAACAACATAATTTCGATTGACTTGGAATCAATATCTTATCATACATATCAGTCACATCACAACAACATAATCTCTAATCGCAGCATCACTTGGAACCAATAATATCTTATAGCAACATGATCTTTCACAATTGTAGCCTCCAGCAAAATGGTCTTATTTCTAGCCTTTTTCTTTTGCCAACATGTCATTTTCAAATTGAGTAAACGCAACTACGGTATTTGAAGTTGTCCATAGGCTCTCATACGGCTAAGATTATGGCTGGAGTTTAGCCCACTTTCGTCCAATTTTAATACATAGATCAAACCACACACACCATGGACTGTTGTATGCTAACCCGGATTGAGCGCATGGGCAGAACACACATGGTGATGTTTTGTACTTCGCAAATCAAGTGTCTTAATTTCATGATGTTACCCCGAATTAAACTCCTCAAGCTAACAATTGGGGGGAACGTGACTCAACGAGGAAACATTCTAGTTTAATCGGGAATCCTGATGCTTCCAAGTCCTAGGATGTCTCTTGGCTACATTGCAAAGGCAATTTTCAACTAAGTGCAAAACTTGTGTCCATCACGTACACATGTGTGGTATGTCGATATTAACCTAGCATATCAAATCTATTCCACCTGGGATGAAAAACTTGGGTACATTGCTTATGTGGTCAATGCTAGTATGAACCTAGCAACAACTGAGCTTTTACGCCTTGCTCGGCTTATGCATGATAGTTTGGTTGCGAGTTATGATCATGTTCCATCTCTCTTCTCATGCTTAAATAGGAACACTACATACATGGCCGTACCACTTGATACCATATGTGCAACAACCAGGCGATGAATGCTTTCATGCCCACCATAAAAGGAGCATGTGGGCATGTCTGAACTACTATGATTATCCCCTCCCTCAATACATTAGCTCACTGATAGATGTTCTGGTCATATCAATTCGAGCTCAAAAGTGTAGTAGATGACCACAACTTGATAACGCCTTGCATTGCTACCTTAAGTCGCATGCATCGTCACTATGAATGTGGTAAAGATAACAAATCATCACTATATATGAGGGCAGAAACAGACCTAAGCAATCAAAATATCCACAATATACGACCACATATAAAAGAACATCAAATCATCAATTGGGAGTATATGTCAGGAAAGTGGCAATTGAAGGGTGGACTAGGGGAGGAGGCCAATCTTGTATAAGTGTATGCCCGTAAACACAAACATACTAGTAGAGAGATTTTCACAAAAATTAGAATGATTTAGGTGACATACAAACAAAATGACCAAATGAAGTTTGTTTAGCTCCGGTGGGGTTTCTTGGGAAGGTATTTCTAGAGTGCGTACACATATGTATCCTTTTAGAGGTTAATATATACTCCCTCCGTCCCAAAATAAGTGTCTCAACTTTGTATTAGCTATAGTACAAATTTATACTAAGCTTAAGACACTTATTTTGGGACAGAGGGAGTATATCATGATCTTGTTGAAAGCAGAGAGTAACAAGAGAGCTGGAACTCCACAAAGTACTCTGCTTGCTTTTCCAAAAGCAAAGTACACAGTCATTGAGATGTAGTCACAACCTCTGTCCAATATACTCGATGAAATGCAAAAGAAAAAGAAGGCAGTGTCCAATATACTCGATGAAATACAGAAGAAAAAGAAGGCAGACAATGATGCGGATCTAAAGCATGTAATCAGGTGGATGACGTACATACATACAAACACACCTCAAACCCTTTTAAAACAAAACATACAAACTTCAAAAAAGAATGTCAAAACAAGTCTGCTCTACTGTCGACTAGGGCACTCGTTGTTGGACGACATATGTTACACTTGAGCAGAGAACTTCATCCAGGCACCTCATCTCTACCACAACATCTTCAGCCTGCTTCAGACTTGACTCAAGCTTTATATTAGTTCAGAAAGTGCTACTTTGGTATCACTGGAGTACCTAGCAATTCAAATAGGATACACCATCAATGGAGTACAGGACCAAGTGTTGAACTAGTAAATACGTCTCATTCCGATATCACTTTGTCTTCCTGCGACATGGCTCAAGCTTTATATAAGCTCAGTGGAATCAACCTTCTTTCCAAGTGGTGCTGGTGTCTGTGCATAAACAAGATGAATTTACCACACCTCGGACTATAATAGGACGCACATGAATACAAGCCTACCACTTACATTTCTTTACTTACATAACAGCATCAGATAGATCAATAGTTACTTTGCTTCATTCTAAAGTGCATATGGCATGAAGCAACAAGCTGAATTTTACAAATGTGTACCAAAATATGCATTTGGCTTCACATCCTGAAGTTTACACGATAACACATCAATAAGAGGAAATTTTCATTCAAGAAACCAATTTAGTTTGTTTCTTCGGGTTAAATCCAAAGAAAAATGAATGACTAAAGAGTATTTATCAATTGAAAAAGGAACAAATAAACTATGCAACCAGAAATTTAGATAGCAAAAGGATCTGATAGAGGAAGATGTGCTAAAACTAATGGATGAAGACAAAGATGCATCCAGAGGAGAGAAGAATGAGAGCTAAGGAATTATGGAAAGACTAGAAACAGTAAGAACTATAGATGTAGAAAGGCCATCGTAAGAAAAGACAATTGATTGAATATATTAGGTGAGGAAATAAAAACTACACCGGTATTTCTTAGAACAATACTATTATTCTCCTTGTAGTCCTGTGATAACTTCCACTATATGCAGCAACTTCCTAGCTGTTTATCAGTTTAGAAAAAAATCAATTGCAACATCGCTCTGAAAGCTCAATTGAACCGTAGATCTGCTCAAAAATGCATTTTTTTTCTAAGCATCCTTTTGCTGAGTGAAACGATCTGGTATGTAAATTCAGTTGCACATGTACGATGTTCCCTGCCCCAAATCCTTTTCACATCCACAACACATGGTGGCTTGAAACCAATCTGCTATCTAGTTCCCAAGCCAAATCAATTCATTCATTAATACGTACACTGTTTCGTTTAGATATTGTCATTGGAGGATCACACTGAATCAAGCAAACTCATATTTGAAGCAGGGCAAACCTATTCTTTTAGACATTCAAGGGTTTATAAAACAGCCAGTGGACTGTAACCATGTAAAAGCAAACTGGCAGAACTATTTCATTGATTTTAAAATTGCTACTCAAAGAGCAAACAAGGGGTTTTTGTAATTTGATTATTAATAATACAAATGTTATATATAAAGATACAAATGTATTGATTAAGGCAATACATTGAATAGGATGTGGACATGCTGGTCAAAACAAGGGCCAGTCAAATATACAAGCCCGGATTACTAGAAGATGACAGTAAAGTTGTTTCCTTTTATGAGTAATGCAGTCATAAGATGATCATATGCGCGTTTTCTTGATGAGAATTGCTTTCCCGGGTTTAGTAAAGCTTCTAGTTAAATGTAAATTGGATAGTACATTATCACAAAATGCACCAATAATACATAACACCAATTAACTACGTATAAAATTGCAGACGAGTCATAATACCGGGAAGGATATGAATTGGATGCATCCATAACACTACTAGAAAAACCCCTACTAATGGCGCACCTAAAATGGCCATTAATGGCGCATCTGTGGTGCGCCATTAATAGCACGCCATTAGTAATTTTTACTAATGGCGCACCACCGTGCGCCATTAGTATCTGATATACTAATGGCGACTGCTGGTGCGCCATTAGTATAGGCAAGGGTGCGCCATTAGTATGCCTCCCAGGCCATGTATACCAGTGCTTTGGCATACTAATGGCGCACCACCACCGAATCGCCATTAGTAATCGCGGCATACTAATGGCGCGCCCTGATGATGCGCCATTAGTATGATCGTCATACTAATGGCGCCTTTATCATGTGATGCGCCATTAGTATGAATATTAGGTTTTTTATTTTTATTTTCTGTTTTTGCACAGGTTACAAAATGTATAATTTGACAAAATATAGACAGCACACATCAACAACAGATTCATCGAATACAATAGAAGATTAGTCTTTGAATACAATTCATCATATTAGTCTCCGAATACAATTCATCATATTAGTCTCCGAATTGAAAAGACCGAACAAAGATAGAACATTATATTACAAGTCTCGAGACCGCGAGTAGCGAGTTTGTCTTCACATTACAAGTCGATATCGATCATCTAAACTACCATCACATAGAAGAGAGCTGCGGTCATCACGATGAGCATCATCACGATGAAACTCGTCTTCATCCGGTTCCTCCAACGCTCCCTTCCCTCTCCCGCTAGATAGCGGGCGTATCTAGATTCGGCCTTGGCCCTAGTGGTGTACCCTTTGTAACTGTTACCGCTGAATCGGTGAACCTGTCTCCGACACTCCTCCCATCATCGAGACTCGGGAACCTTACCCTTGTACACGACATACGTCGGCATCGCTATGCACTAGCCAAAGTAAACGTTAGTACCAATTCACAGACAATACATAAGCAATATATAAGTATGCAACGAGCGATCGGAAGAGAAAAGCAAGACATTAATAGCATCGATTACATCTAAGTTGAGCGACTCTCGAAACCAAAGAGACATACTACAAGTTCATTAAAGTTTAATTACAACATGAGCCAATCGATGTTTGAGAACTAGACACAACATCACCGCTTTCGACTCGACTCAAGGGACCGGAGCGTGGATGAAGCCGCCGTCTATCGTGGGAGTCATGAAATAACGGTTGTTGTCACCTGCATTTGTAGCATTGTGTCGATGTCTTTGTTGGACGGTTGATTGTTGAGGTAGAACTGCCCGAGGTACGAAGGACATCTTGATGGATGATTTCCGCAAACTCCATTGGATGCGAAAGAATTCTTGTCGGAGGTCCGCGTCTGGATTGCCGACACGCTCTTTGCCCAATCTTTGAGTTTACTCGGTAGCGAAGTTGATGATGGTCCCGCATAATCGCCCGCATGTGATGGATGGCGTAGTAGGCACCCTTCGACCGCCCGGCTGCTTGACGCAGCGAACGTCAGATTGTGGGAGAACACATGCTTGCCGTACTTACGATTAGGCCTGGTGAAGGTGCCTCCAGATTTGGCGTAGCCGGGGAGAACATCATCAAGAACCTTCTTGACATTTGTGTAGTCTACGTTCGACTGACGGTCCGGGTCGAAATACGTGGCCATGGAATATTTGGGGCTTAGGAGGATGAGCGTGCAACGTGTGTCACTGCAGAAAACACGGAATGTTAAAAGAAAAACGATCGAAATGTAAGTATTCATATGTTACGGGCCGGTTGAGGGGAGGACTTACTCGGGAAAGTAAGGCACGAGGAAGTTATCCTTATCTTGGTTTGCTAGAATGACGCCTTCGAGGTAAGAACTCGCGACTTGCCGGTCCCCAGCGCTGCCCAAGATCTTGGCACGCATGTAGAAGGGGTCGACTATCACGATGTCCGGGGTCTTGTCGCGAATGATCCGCATCTCCATACTCAGCGAAAATAGCCGAACGAAGGTGTAGTGCAGCGGATGAAGGTTCAACATAGCGTGGATGTCATCAAAACGCAGGACGATCGTACGCCCGATGGAGTTATCCACAAAGCCCTTGCCCTCTGGCACCTTGGCCGCGAAAACCGGGTATGCCACATCCTTCTCTCTAAGACGCCGCTTCTCCAAAGCAAGAACACTATCATGCAGACTCCGCATAGCACCGGTTGCAGCATTGAGCATATTTGTCGGTAGCATCACCCTACCCGCCACATGCACCCTCCTCGAGATATCCTGCGGTGAAGGTGGCCCGTCCTGAGCACGGATCGTACTCGGTGCCGGCTGGCTCGCACCCTTCTTAGTCTTTCTTTTGCATGCCTTCTTCTTCTCCTGTAATGGGACCGAGTTCTGCTCACAGACCGCCTTCTTGAGTGTGTTGGGGCTGATAATATTTCGCACCTCGCCTATCTGAGGCTCGGTGAAGTCGGCAGCTGGAGGCGTCTCCTAAGAGCTGAACGCCAGACGGCGCCTGTTGCAACTTGGCTTCTCGGCGGTACCAGCTAGATCGCACACGTCTTTTGTTGGGTTTGGTTCTTGAGAAGGAGGCCCCATGAAGTCGCCATCGTACCCATGGTCGGCAAAGTACTGATCGACGTTGCCAAATGTATCATCGTCGTCGTCGTCGTCGTTCTGATCCTGTGCCATATGCATGTTTGGATCCAGTGGCATAGGGATGTCCGGCACCGTTACGGCGGTCTTGCCATGGGGCCGACTTGGCGCCGGCACGACTGGCGGTGTTGTCTTTGGGGTGGTGTCCCCCGCCCCCAAACGAATCTGGCTCTTCGGCCAAACCAGGGGCCAGCTCAGGCAGGCGCTGAGGGTCATCACGTCTTCATCGTCGGCCCCGACGGGTCGAATCGGAGGTAACAAGTCGTCGCAGCCTGGCAGCACCCGAACCAGTTGAACCCTAAACAAGTTGGGTGGCATCTGGGTACCGTGGAACAAGGGGTTGCCCGGTTGAACGATTTTGCCCTTGGCGACATCGACCAACTCGTTGTTCACGAAGTGGAGGAGAGTGCACGGAACATCGGCGGCGCCCTGCGAAAACATGTAGGGCGTCAGGGATGCCCAGTCAAAGGCAAGGAGATGAAGTCCTCGGCCGAGAGAGGCTTAATTAGTTACCGTGATGATGGCGTCGAGCTCGGCTAATGTTGACGCACCGCCAACGGCAGGCGTGCAGTTGACGGAGGGGCCGCTTGCTGTAGAGGTGCCGGCCGGCGTACACCCGGGTGCATTAAGCTCCGTGCGGCGTCGAGACACCAATGCCGCCCCGCCGAGGCACCAATGGCCCCGCCATCGCATTATGCGAGTTGCTGGCCGTGAAGCTAGGAATCGGGGGCGGCCCCTGTTGGCCGCCCGCAATCCACGCACTCAACCCCGAGATCAAGGTAGGCACAATGGCGGTGATCGTCGCTCCGAGTCGTTGTTCCACTTGCTCTTGGACAATCTTCGGAATCCGCGCCACATGTTCCTTGAGTTCTTGAACCTCTCGCGCTGGCTTTCCGAGCTGGTCTTTTCTCCTTCCGCACACCGGTGGTATAGTATGACCCCATTTTGTCGACAAGCCTTTGCGGCCACACGACCAGCCGACGTCGACCATCGAGCTTATCCTTCTTCTTCATTACATTCAACGCCCTATTTAGAGTGGTGTCCCAAGGGTTGCTCTTAGTCGACCAGCGCCATCGCTTTCGATCGCTGCGGAAGGAATGTGAACCATTTAGAAATTTGGCTTCATTAATTAGAATGCAACCATATGGAGCTAATTACGCGGGGTGTATTCCTTACGAGAACAAGCTCAAGCTGCCCGGTCTTGGATCCGTGGTAAGCTCCTTTGTTTTCGGTCCTTCTTGTACCGGCCCCGACAAAGTTCTGGTCCGCTTGTTACCGCTGTATTTCTCGAAGAGGGCGGTAGGCCTTGCTCGACACGGTCCGCCTCCTCCTTGTCCCATATAGGCTCCGCCACTCTGAACCGCCGGGACCGAGTGTGTGTTCCCCTATGTTCAGCTCCGCATTTGTTTCCCCACTCACTTGATTGGGAGCTTGCGGTGCTCGAGCAATTGATCTTGAAGTCGTTGTAGTCATCTTCGGTGATCGAAGGATTTTTCTCCTTGATCTTCTGATAACTCTCATCTTTATCGATCATTTTCTTCACATTGCTTTTCCAAGTAGACAGGGCCTTGCTCATCTTCGTGAGGGCAACATTGTTCACTTTATTCCCTTTGAGGCTTGTGTTTGCAAATTCAGCGGGGAACTTGTATCGTTCGTGCAGCTTCGTGAAGAGGAGGTGGCGCAAATTCCCTCGGTCAGGATGCCTAAGGTTCTCGGTGTTGATCGAGACGGTGCTCCGGACAATGCACCCGAGCTGAAGCGAGTACCCCTTGATTATTCGTTCGGGCGCCGTTGGATACCCGTTGGAGTCCACTTCAGTAACTTCCTCCTTGAGGGTGAGGAGCACGATCGGGCGTCGGTCCTTCCGTTGCCTCTTCGGTTGGCTGCCATCTGTGCGGGCGCCGCCATCATCAGAGGTGGCATCATCGGCGGCACCATCAGTGGTGGCATCAGTGTGGTCATCCTCGGCGGCACCATCAGTGGTCTCAGGATCGGTGTGGAAGGCGGCGGCCTCATACAAGTGAGGCTGTTCCTCCATCTCCTGGGACAGCTCGAGAATGCCTTGCCGCTTCAACCCCGGCCTCATCGTTGTGGGCCATGTTTCTCTCTAAATAGAAACAAAGTTTGGTCAAAAGTTGGTTATTGTCAAGGAACAAGATCTCTAAGTTGACCAAATAACCTAATTCTCGAGGAATGTCGCCAAAAAATTGGTTATTGTCAAGGAACAATTGAGAGATGTTTGTGATATTGCCTAGGTGTTTTGGGATAGAACCTGTTAGTGTGTTGTTGCTAAGGTCCAAGTCCACGTTCTCGTGGTAACCTAGTTCTTGAGGGTGTGTCTAGAAAGTTCACTCTTCTTTTAGAAGACAAGCGTCTGAAATGGTATTGCCTTTCCTTAATTTGTACTATTTTTTCATTGTGCTGAATACTTATGTGGGTGAGTGTATCTGTAATTACTTTTTACTACACATGCAGGTGTTCAAACACATGGCAAGCAAAGGTGTCTGAGTGTGTGAATAAAATACTAAACTAATCCAACCACTAAAGCAAATTAATTTTATTTAGGTTGAGAATCGGGCACCTTCTAGGTCAAGAAAATTGGGCATGACCTTTGCTAATTTTCTTGACCTAGGAGTGCCCCATTTCTCAACCGAAACGGAAATTAATCAACGTTTCAGGAGAAAGGGGTCATTTTAGAAGATCACAAGTAGCAGCAGCATCACTTGACAAAATCACAACTAGCAGCAGCATCACAAGTAGTACAGCAGCAACATCATCACAAGTAGTACAGCAGCAGCATCATCATCATCACAAGTAATACACTTAGCTACCAGTTCAGAAATACAGCTAAGATAAGATCATCACCACATTTTAGAAACATAGCTCATCATTTTCATTCTTGCAGATAAGATCATCACCACATTTCAGAAATACAGCTTCATAGGTTGTTCTCTGTATGCAAGCAGTAGACCATATATATGTGACATTTTCATCTCTCATTAGCGCTAAGATCTAACGTCTATTTTTGCTCATGCTGATTACTCACTTCAAAATAGGTTGCTTAGTAGTACGAAACAACACACACCAAGCTCCATCAAAAACAGAATAAAAAATGGCCATGTCATGCTTGGCAATAGCACAAGTGACATGAAAATTCAGGATTAGGAGATCACAAAAGTACAGTCCACAGGTTACTCCAAGTTTCTGAATTTCCAGTAAATTTTCTGTAAGAAAAGAACTAAAAGAAAAGAAATCCTAGGGTTAAAAAATCTGGAGCAAGTCCTAGCAGAACCACAAAATGTTCATCTACTCAAATTAATGTCCAAACAGTGTCATATCTGAAATTAACTGTCATGTTCACTCGCTCAAACATGAAGTACCAGCAACCTTGAAACTAAAAGTCCTGCATTCTTTCATTGGAAAAAAGAGAGATGGAGGCTGGTGAAAACTTATCCTAGGAGGCAAACTCTCTTTGAGAACTTTGTGTTAAAAAATGCACAGTAAAAATGCACAGTAAAAATGCAGGCTGGTGAAAACTTATCCTAGGGGGAGGGCAAAGTAGCCTAGCTCAGTTGAGGTGCTCTTATAGTGAAATGTATGCCAATGATGGTCAATTAGCAATGTGACTCTCCTGTTAATGTTGACAAGAATCAACTGACTTCTCCCTTCTTCATTGATCCGGGGGGAAGGGAGGGGAGGAGGGGGAGCTCACGGGGGTGGTGGTGCTCCGGCGACGGTGGTGTGGACGGGGCGGCGTCCGGGCGGCGGGGTCGCGTCGAGGCGGCGGGCAGCGTCGAGGTGGGGCAGCAAGCGCTGGGCGGGTCGAGGCGCGGCTGGGCGGCGGGGAAGGCCGAGGCGGCGGCTGGGCGGGCGTCCGGGAGGCGGGGCGAGGGAGAGGGAAGGCGAGGAGAGGGCGAGGGAGGGAGAGGGCGAGGGCGAGGAGAGGGCGGAGAGGCAGAGCGGCGGCGGTGGAGCGGGCGCGGGCAGACGGCGTCGGGTTAGGTTTGGGCGGACGGGTTAGGTTTGGGTGTCGGGTTAGGTTTGGGCGCGGGCACAATACTAATGGCGCACCGAGGGGTGGTGCGCCATTAGTATTTTTTTTATTTCAACTCGAGCCAACAGGTTATGTACCACCAGAACTAATCCACATCAAGTCCCCTCTACTAGCTCGGTGGTCGCCAGCCAGTTCTCACACCAGAGGTCTGGGTTCGACTCCTGTGCTCCACAAATTTTTATAAGACAAGAGCATTTAAAAGCTGTTTGATACTTATTTTTTATAAGATGGTGCTTGGGTGCGGTGGGTCGGCGGCGGCGGTTGAGTAGGGGAATCGAGGGTGCGGGGGGTCGGCGGCGGCGGCCGATGGACTGGGGGTGCTCGGCGGCGAGGGGGACCGGATCTGGCGAGGTGGGATAGCGAGGAGGTCCTGGGTTCGACTCCCAGGCTCCACAAATTTTTTTAGCATTTAAAAAGCTGTTTGATACTTATTTGTGTTTAAATATGTTCAAACTTGTTTAAATAATAACAGTAATATTTTTTTATAAGACAGTACCATTTAAAAAGCTGTTTGATACTTATTTTTTTATAAGACGGTGCGCGGGGTGCGGGGGGTCGGCGGCGGCGGTTGAGTAGGGGAATCAAGGGTGCGAGGGGTCGGCGGCGGCGGCCGGTGGACTGGGGGGTGCTCGGCGGCGAGGGGGACCGGATCTGGCGAGGTGGGATAGCGATCGAGATGGAGGGGATCGAGATCGAGTGTCCATGAAATTTAAAAATATTCATGATAGTTCAAAAAGTACCCATGAAATACAATCGAGAAATGAAGGCTACGATTTAAATACAATCGATCTTAGCTAGCTATCTGTTCACAATCTTCTTGCCCTTCTTTTTCGCAAATGGAGTTCTTCTGTGGAACGGACGTCCTTTAGGTAGGGTGGTCCTGCTTCTTCTTGTGGTGTATGCTGCTACTTCATCATCATCGTCATGTTCGATCCTCGGGTCGCCGTACTTGTCGAAGTCTTGCTCATTGGCTACTCCATCCATTCCGATGATCTTCCTTTTGCCTCTCCTCACGACAACACGACTGGGCTTTGGCGGGTCGGTAATGAAGAAGCATTGGTCCACTTGGGAAGCCAGTACCCATGGCTCATTTTTCGCGGTGACGTTTGCGCCGCGGTCTTGGATTTGGCTTCGGGTATAACCATGGTGGTGAAATACAGGTCTTCTTTTATGACGTTCTTGGCCCATCTGACACGGAACATCGGGACCTTCTCTCCAGCGTAGCTCAGCTCCCAGATCTCCTCGATCCTTCTGTAGTATCTGTCCTTGTCGTTACCGGTGTAGGATTCCATCGTTACCCCGGAGTTCTGATAACCATCGCTCTTCATGTCCTTGGCCTCGGTGTAGAATGTGTAGCCGTTGATATGTACGCCTCATAGGTCATCAGGTTGTGCTCGGCGCCCTGTGACAAGGCGAATATGAGTTGTTCTTCCGCGGAAGAATCCTCATGTAAAGGGTACGACAGAAGCTTCTGCTTGAACCAACGCGTCAAACATGAGTTGTGCTCTTTGAGTATATCTCCGTCCGTCCTCTGTTGGCCTCGGTCATTGTACGTCTTCTTAATAAAGGTTTTGTGCTCTACCACCCAAGGATCGACCACGTCTATGTGTTGTAGCGCGACTAGGTTTGCTCTTTCAAATTCGGCGAGTCGACCCTCGAAGTCGACATGCATTTGTGGCGACCCTCACGGTGACCCCATCCAGCGAGCCTGCCGAGGTGCTGCTGACGGCAGACCAACGGGTTCTCGATGCCTAGATAATTCGTGCGATAGGAGATGCACTCTTCGATCGAAAAGCCCTGGCTATGCTTCCTTCGGACGTGACATGTTGCGAACGTATCCTTTGATGACACCATTCATCCTTTCGAGCGGCATCATGTGTAGGAACGTCGGCCCGAGTTGGATGATATCCTCCACTATATGGACCAGCAGATGCACCATAACGTCGAAGAATGCGGGCGGGAAGTACATCTCAAGCTCGCATAGTATCACCACGATCTCTTCCTGTAGCCTTCTGAGTTGCCTCACGCCAATCGACTTCCGAGAGATGACGTCGAAGAAGTTGCATAGGCCAAATAGCGTTTCACGGACGTGCGCGTCCATGATCCCATGGATTGCTGGCTCGAAGTATCTGCGTCATCAGCACGTGACAGTCGTGAGACTTCATCCCGCTGAACTTCTGCTTCGCTGGGTCTAGGTATCTGCTTATCTTCCCCGCGTAACCGTAAGGAAGTTTTACTCCTAGGAGGCAGGTGAAAAACTACTCGATCTCCTCCTGACTTAGAGTGAAGCACGCGGGAGGGTAGTCATTTCCGGTCTTCTTGGCCTTTTTGCCTTTGCGACGACTTTCGTGTGGTGCCGCCTCATCATCATCATCATCATCATCATCATCATCATCATATAGCGTGAAGCTCCTGCCTGATGCCCATTGATTTCAAGTCTGCCCTTGCTTTCGGCCCATCTTTGGTCCTCTCTGGCATGTTGAGCAGGGTACCAAGCAGACTCTCGCACACGTTCTTCGTGATATGCATGACATCAAGGCTGTGAGGCACACGGTGGATCTTCCAGTACGGCAAGTCCCAGAAAACAGACCTCGTTTTCCATACCTTCAGCAGCGGCTCTGGCGCCTTTCGCTTCTTTCCCGGCTCTGGCGCCTTTTGCTTCTTTCCCGGCAGTGGGCAGTCTTTCCAATTTTTCAACAGCTTGTCTATTTCCTCGCCGCTCCTCGTACACGGGCGTTTTCGGGGTTCGGTTTCACCATCGAACAGATCCTTGCGTTTCCTCCACGGGTCATCGTCGCGAAGCCACCTTCGATGTCCCATGAACACGGTTTTCGAAGACCCGGGATCTCTATCTAGCTGGCGATACGTTGTGTCATCCATGCACCTTACGCATCCAGAAAATCCGTGGACTACCTGCCCCGCAAGATATCCGTGAATCGAGATAGTCGTGCACCGTCGTGAGCAAAGGCGGCTCTCATAGGGAAATATTCTTCTCTGCGGCGCCCCACGTATTGGTGGCGTTTTCCACAGCGTGTCAAGCTCCTCTTTCAGCAGCCCCAGATCTGATTGATGTCGTTCCTGGTTGTTTTGGCCTTCAATTAGCATACTCATGTGAATGTACTTCCTCTTCATGCACAACCAGGGGGAAGGTTGTACATCCACACAAACACAGGCCAGGTGCTATGTGTGCTTCTCGCTGCCAAACGGATTGACTCCATTGGTGCTCGCGCCAAAGACGACGTTCCTTGGATCGTTCCCAAATTCGGTATTCGAAATTCAACGCTTGCCACTCGCTCGCATCCTTAGGGTGACTCAGCATCTTGTCTTTTTATCTATCTCCGGATCATTTGCGTCATCTTCTCGCTTCTTCTCCTCCCTATCCGCGTGCCAACGCAGGAGCTTTGCTACCTTAGGGTCCGCGAAATACCGCTGCAGACGAGGAGTGATCGGAAAGTACCACACCACTTTTCGAGGAGCTTTCTTCCTCTTCTTGTATCGAGTGACACCGCACACCGGACATATGGTAGACTCCGCGTGCTCGTCCCGATAAATGATGCAATTGTTCATGCACACATGGTATTTCACGTGCGGTAAATCCAGAGGACACACGATTTTCTTCGCCTCCTCCAAACTGGTTGGGCACTTGTTCCCCTTGGGAAGACGTTCGTGCCAGAATGACATGTTCTCGTCGAAGCATGCGTCGGTCATTTTGTGTTTTACCTTCATCTCCAGAGCCATGAGCATTACTTTCAGGCGGGTATCCTCGGGCCTGCATCCTTCATACAATGGAGTAACCGCGTCTAACTCAAGTTGATCCATCTTGGCTTTCTCTCGGGCGGCAGCTCTTGCGTTATCCGTCTGCTTGAGAAGCAGCTCTTGAATATGAGGGTCCTGCACCCAGCCCATCGATAGTCCAGCGTCGTCTGCTCCGCCGGCATCATCATCATGTCCTGCATCTTCTACATGATGATGTGTACAACATCACCGTCGTGATCATCTCACGGGATTCTTCGTCTTCCCGCCCCGAGCCGCGGTGGTTGTCTTGCTGCCCTTCCTCATTTCTTGCCCGCCCCCATGGGCGACTTCGTAGTCATCTTCATCACCTTGCCACCGATAGCCATCCATGAAACCACGCAAGAGCAGGTGGTCCCGCACCTGCCCGGAATCCGGGTCCGCAATAAGGCTATTCAGCTTGCATCTTCGACACGGACATCTTATCTCTGTCTCGTTCTTTTGAAGCATCTCGGCCTTCGCGGACCTCAAAAACCTATTCACGATGCCTTCGGTCATCGTGCGGACCATGGTCGCTTGCGGGGTAGAGCAAAACGATATTTTAGAACCAAGAAAAAATTTGGCATGACTTTCCCTAAAAATAGGACCAAAAAGAATGCTTAATGCCAAAATTCTCACCGAAACGGAAATGAATCAACATTCCGGCAAAATATTGGCAACTATCGCATTTCAAATACCGGTACACCTCCAAACACAAACACATATGCAACACCACAAACCTATGCAACACCACGAACATACATAGATCTAGCTAGGCCATAAAAAGTGCATGTGCACATTGTTGTAGGGAGAACACATAAATATAGCTTCCCCCCTTACTTACCTAGCAAAACAAGGTAACTTAACCACTTAATTTGAATGAATCTATGGTGGAAATGAGGTGAAAAAGAGGAGACACCCGAGACAAGGAGGAGGCGGTGGAGAGAATGAAGTGGGGAGAAAGTGAGTGTGGGAGGAGAGGCTGTC
The DNA here is from genome assembly GCA_021437245.1 of Aegilops speltoides. Taxonomy (NCBI): domain Eukaryota; kingdom Viridiplantae; phylum Streptophyta; class Magnoliopsida; order Poales; family Poaceae; genus Aegilops; species Aegilops speltoides. The sequence goes on from CM038147.1 coordinate 8,639,483, forward strand.
CAAAATATCTTGTTGCTGCCCACTTACTAATGGCGCACCAGCAACAAATGCGCCATTAGTAATCCAGGTTACTAGTGGCGCACCCCCTAGTGGTGCGCCATTAGTAGTTTTGCAAAAAAAACATACTAATGGCGCACTCTGCCATGGTGCGCCATTACTAGTTTGAACTAGTAATGGCGCACCGCGTGTGAGTGCGTCATTAGTACTTTTGCAAAAAAAAGGAATAAAAACAATAATAAAAAAAATAACTTTAGTAGCGCACCTTCTGGCTGGTGCGCCATTACTAGTTACAACTAGTAATGGCGCACCACTAGCGGATGCGCCATTAGTATGTTTGGACAGGCGCACTAGTTCAAAAAAAAATTGGTACTAATGGCGCACCGTGGGCAGGGTGCGCCATTAGTAATTTCAACACTAATGGCGCATCAGAAGGTGGTGCGCCATTAGTATATACTAATGGCGCACCACATGTCTGGTGCGCCATTAGTGTCAATTCCATCTATAGCCCTTTTCCTAGTAGTGTAACAAGCACTGGTTGCAAGCAAATAAGCAGCAAAGCATGCTACTATCAAACAAATCCCTGCAACGTTGTTGTATAACACTGAGACCAAATTAAATAAGAGTAAGCAAAGAGTAGATAACACGCTCACCATTCAAATAGTTGGTGCACACAATGATGGCGGCAAACCAGCATATAGTCGACCATACATGTTGGGTTTGCTAAGCTCAGTGAACAACTCAACCTGCATTGTCTTGACGTCCATGGAAAAGAATCCAAATTTAAACATGTGTTGTGTAGATGGGGTGTACAACGCTTCTATGAGCAGGTATCCCCCAGCTACACCAACCAGAGTGGCACGCTTTACCGGCAACGAGATGACCTTCTCCGAGTACCGTTGGTTATTTCTCAGAATGGAATACGTCAACCAACATCAATCATCTTCTCTGTACTCATCATAGCGTTTAGTGAGCATCCCGAGCATTCCGTCCGCTGCCTCGACAATGACATAATTGTGGTTCCGTGGTTGTTCAGGTGGGAGGTTGACAACAGAGAACTCCATGGTGTGCGTGTCAAGGAGAAGCAAGTTGTTCATGAAATGCAAACGCCAACAGAAGCATCTGTGGACGTACCGGCGATAGGACAACCAAGGCTCAGAGTTCTCAAATGAGCCAATAGCAGCTTGAGCACTCCATTGATCATAAGTAAGAATGTGCCATTGTCCATCCAAACAGGAGAAGACCAGCATCAACAGATTTATTCTGCATTGTGCCAAGCACACCACTTTGAATGATAAATGGTTCTCCTTATTGTTAGCAATAATCTTGTCTTAGTCTAATTAGCAGTCTATCATGATTAGGCAAGTGTAGTGGTGTCCTAGTTGTGCGTCTAGTACTAGGAGATTAGAAGTCCAAGTAGTCGTAGGCGTATCCGTGTGTGCTAAGCACATCTAGTAGGAGTCCGGCAAGAAGTTGGTAGTTGGTAATACTAGGACGTGTTTGGTTTAGTCTGTGTCCGTGTATGATTAGGATAGCAAGTCCGTATAGGGCAGGGTCTGGTTGGTCGGCTGGAAGCTGTGTATATATATACATAGCCAGGTCACGAGATTTGTAACACCGAGTTGGGAGAAAAACAGAAAAGAAATAAAGAGAGAACAAGGCACGACACGTGCCTTTGGCAAAAGTTTTTCGCGCGTGTGTTTTTTGATCTCTTGATGTGATCGATCCTGTGGGCGAGTTCCAACAATTGGTATCAGAGCAAGGTCGATTTGAAGCTGCGCTTGCCCCGGGGTGGCGACCCGACTAGCGTCTCGGGGCAGGCAATGAAGTCGCTGGGTGGTGCAGCGATGCAGAGGATCAAGCGATCGTCGTTCGGCGGAGCGACAAGGAGGGAGGCGGCAGGCTGTCGTCAGCAAAGTGGCGGAAGGAGGTCGTTGATGGGAGAGGTGGTGCCGAGGTGCGGTGCTGGGGCTCATCAAGATCGTCGTCCGGGGGAGTCGGATGAACAAGGAGGCGTGCGAGTTTGCACGTTCAGTCGTCGTTGCGTCTGTGAGTCGTCATCGTGTCCAAGTGCTCGTCTTGGTGATGATTCGTTGCAAGTGGAAGCGGTGTGCACGGTGTTCCGTGAGTCATGTCCATGTCCTCGTGGAGCGTCCTGGTTGCGGCCAGTGTGGATTCGGTGTGATGCCGAAGGCGGACGGTGGTAGGCGAAGCCATCGTAAAGCGAGGAGGTGTGCAAGCAGTGGAGAGTGGATCTATTGCAAGCAAGTACAAGGAGTATGGTGCGGACCGAGTGCAAGGCAGCGGCCAAGCAATGGCGGTGGCACAACATGGCAGAGCAAGGAGGCACTGCATGTTTCCAGGCGGGTCATACTCAGTGTACGGATATGACAAGTTGAAGATCAAGCTTGACATGGGACAGTGACCAGTTAAGTTGTACGACGTGGAGACTGATGATGCGTCCAGTCTTGCACGTTGCACGCGTAGATGCGACCGTGTGGACTGATAGTCCGGATCATACATTGAAGTTTGAATCGACAAGTCATGAAGCTGCAACGAGTCAAGATCAGAAGGAGCACCCAGAGGTGACAAGTCAAGATTAGGGGGAGATTGTTAGCAATAATCTTGTCTTAGTCTAATTAGCAGTCTATCATGATTAGGCAAGTGTAGTGGTGTCCTAGTTGTGCGTCTAGTACTAGGAGATTAGAAGTCCAAGTAGTCGTAGGCGTATCCGTGTGTGCTAAGCACATCTAGTAGGAGTCCGGCAAGAAGTTGGTAGTTGGTAATACTAGGACGTGTTTGGTTTAGTCTGTGTCCGTGTATGATTAGGATAGCAAGTCCGTATAGGGCAGGGTCTGGTTGGTCGGCTGGAAGCTGTGTATATATATACATAGCCAGGTCACGAGATTTGTAACACCGAGTTGGGAGAAAAACAGAAAAGAAATAAAGAGAGAACAAGGCACGACACGTGCCTTTGGCAAAAGTTTTTCGCGCGTGTGTTTTTTGATCTCTTGATGTGATCGATCCTGTGGGCGAGTTCCAACACTTATCCTCACCGGGAGCAAGGAAAGTCTCCAGATCGAGGAGTTCCGGTCTTTGGACCAGCGCTTTCAGGTGACTGGGGACGACAGGCAGCAGGATTTAGCAGCGGTGCACGGGGTCGCACACGGTGAGGTCCCTGACCAAAACTTGGTTGTACTGTAAGTCACACAGCTCAGCGCCCACGAGGAAGCGGCTGTCGCCTTCTTCTTTGACCGGCCACCAGCAAGGAGGGCCCGTCCATCAAGGATGTCAATTTCACTCCAGGGACGGCCGGCGGCGGAGGGGAGGAAGGAGGAGCAGGAGAAGTCGAAGCCGGCGAAGGCACGGGGCGGCGGCTGAGCTGGGATGAAGGATCGTGGAGCATGCCGACGAGAGGCGGCGGGTGAACCATGTGGTACTGCCGGAGGAAGGCGTAGCCGGTGATGACGCTGCGGAAGGAGGCGCAAGCGATGGAGGCGTGGGCGAGGTCGGCGGCGGAGGGGAGGCGGAGAAATATTTCCTCGAGCAGCACATCCGGGAGATCGGCGACGGACGGTGCCGACTGTGGGATCTTCTGAGGGCCTGGCGCCAGCGGCGAGGCCATCACGGTGGACGGGAGGAAGATTTCCTGGAGCAGCCCGTCTTGGACTGGAAGGAACGGCGGCCCCGGCGGTGGTGCTGGGTTGGAGGTTGGCGGTGGCGCGGGAATTGGGGATTTTGGTAGGTTTGGTGAGGAACGAGTGCCAATGGACACTTCACCACACAAGATGGTCAACATAATCCATTCTAATTCTAAACAAAACAAAAAAAAACTCACCTCTGTCTAAACATTCCATAATTAACAAATCTCTTTGATTTTGTCGACCAAGATGCTCCAACTAATCCATTTCTTTTAACGATCAGGAATAACTCTGAATTGAAAGATTTAATTAGCCAATATTCGATGAGAATTGATTCACAATGATTCCGTAAAAGATTGTGATTTTTTTATCGCATTAAAAAAATTCTAATTTCATTAAAAAAAATAACCTACATGATGAGATGGTTCCACGATTAATCGTTTGGTATGCCAACATTTACATGTACATTAGACTAGTTGAATGCTCGTGCATTTCCACAGAATAAAATATGTGTTGGTACTTTCTCAAATGATGATGTGATTAAGACTAAATTATAAATGGTAATTTCCTCATCCTTGATGTTGATTTGGTGTCCTCACAACTCCTTTTTATTATAGTCACGGTCGGATTTTTTTTGAAAGACGAGATAGAAAAACAAATTCAAATCAGGACCAGTTGACATTATAAGATGGTCCCGTTATATTTTTAATCGTTGAAACCTTCACATTTTATTTCAATACACTTTTGGTTAAGGCAAGCCAACTCCCTAGCCTATGCCTCTAAGATTGCTTGCATGATTTCGTGGATGTTTAGTAGCTATGTCTTGGTTTTGAGGGTAGCTATGTCTTGGTATGATCCTATGTGATAGAGTCGTGGATAAGAGGGTGCTAACCGCGTCAGCCTCTTCTGACGTGGGCTGGGTCGAGGACCCACAAATTACTAACCAGTGTGCCATATTCGTTAGGCCACATCACAGGATCAAGATGAAATCTTCCAAAGACTTGGCGCATACTACAAGGCATGAATGCAATCATAGGCATGTTTATCTTCATACGTAATGGACCAATGTGTAACCCTAGGCACCCTCGGTGTCTATGTAAGCCGAAGGAGTGTAGACCGTAGAGGCCAACTCATTCATACTCGATCTCGAGCTAGATCAACATGTACTCTGTACCCGTCCACAATCAATACAAACAAACCAAGACATAGGTTTTACCTCTTGAAGAGGTCTTGAACCTAGGTAAACATCGTGTCCCCCTTGTGTTATGTTACCATAGTGCCAAGACTACCAGCTCGGGACTCCCAACCCGAGATCTGTTGGATTCGACTCCGTCATTTGGTGGCCCATACAGGTCCCTTTGTGTAGTTAAAGCGGCTCGATGGATCACCTGCAGATCGACGACAGCGTCGGCTGTGGCATGATTTTTCTTCCCGGACAACTCTTTGTCTTCGGCAACATCACGCCTCATGCTGATTCGACCGGACACCTCGGCCAGATCAAATTTTTTTCTCCAGATGAGATCGTTAGATTGGGGAACCTGGAATATGCTGTGGACTCCCGTGGCGAACTTGTGTTTTCGAGCTAGGTGTCATACCACACAAAAGACAAGACAAAAAAACCAATTAAAAAAAAGGAGCGGTTGACATGATAAGATGGCCCCGTTGATATTTCTGATACCCGAAGCTTTTACATTTTATTTCAAGGCCCTTTTGGTTAAGGCAAGCCAACACCCTAGCCTATGCCTCTAAGCATTACAGATGACCTATAAATATATGCTTGTGTTGTCTGGCTGCATGCATAAACATTGTAGCCTATTTTTTACGAAAAATAGGGAGATTTCATTACTCAGGGCGGCCTTTCAGCCATACACAAATTTACAACTTCGTCTGTGCCCGTAGCAAACCAAATGGCAGTACGGGGTATACTACGCCCATAGGCTGCGAGGCTATGACTAACTTTATTTTGAGTGCGCCTAATATGCATAATCGAAATCTTCCGTGGGTCCTCTAAAATGAGTAACTGGATGTCTCGGACAAGTGTCTTGTATCTTGAGCGGTCCCCAGGACTCGCCTTTAACATCGATACTGCCTGAGCGCAGTCCAACTCAATAGCAATGGGTAAGACAGTCCGGTGAAGAGCAAGATCAAGGCCTTCTTTACACGCCATAAGCTCCGCTTCTAGTCCATCATCGCATGTGGTGATCTGTCTGCATGCAGTAAAAATAATAGCACCGGTATCATCTCGGAGCACCATTCCACTACCAGCCGCCCTGGTTTCCTTGACAAAACTTCCATCAGTATTTAATTTGGTCCATCCATGGGTAGGCGGTAACCAGGGAATCTCCTCTCGCTGGTTTCCTGCATATTGCATGTCGTTGTTGCTCTTGCTAGCTAGGACGTGCATTACCATTTTACCTTTCTCCATGTTCTCCGATGGATGTCGTTGAATGCACAAGAGAGAGTTTATATACCCCTGTAGAAAACGACAAGATGCTTCTGTCGGAGGAGCTGGCTTCCCATGTGTGAGTTCATTCCGAACGTACCACACACGCCACATAGTCATCAGGACCACCATGCGAATATTTTCCGAGAGCGGCTCGAGCAGGGTAAAAAGCCACTCTGGTCCGGTGTTGCGAACATCCTCAATCTCTGGCAACGGCCAGTCCAAAGCCATGGCACGCCAGAGATTCTTCGCGAGGGGGCACCTACACATTGCATGGAAACCGTCCTCCCGTTCCACACCACAAATGGGACACACGTCAGTATCATAAACATTGTAACCAACACAAGCATAAAGAAAAACTATTGCCCCTTGAGGAATTATCTGTAAGTCTGGGTCTAGAGACGTGCAATTTGAAAGTTGCAAACAAAACTTTGCGCAACCATTGAATTGATGAGTTAATTTGATCAATTCTAAATGTAGGAGTTAAATACACCTACAGTACATCAACCAACTTGCGCAGGGGAATAAATTCATACAAAAACTTGAAAACTGAGACACACCAGTCACTAAACTTGCTTTGCTGGTTCATTTGTACACAACTCGAGTCCGGACTTGCCACATTGGACGCCACGTCGGTCATAGCCCCAACCACATCCCAGCAATATTTTCAGAAAAGTCCCTGTTTATATGGTAAAATAACCGAAACTAAAAGCACTCTATCTGACAGTAGCCTAGCTGAACTAAAGAACCTAACTGAAACCAAATGGAGAGCTATGACACTTGACGAACACAAACAGAGCAGAGCATAGCACGGCGACGTCCCATGGACCGCCGCCGCTGGCCTCCGCGTCATGTGCCCTCGACGGCCTTGCGTTCTCTGCTGCCGCAACCGATGCTGCTACAACCAGTTGCATCGATGCTGCGTACGGCCGGCGGCGACGTGCGCTCGTCTGCTGCCGCAACTAGTCGCCGCGCGATGCAGCATATGGCCGGCGGTGATGCAGCATACGGCCGACAGCAACGTGCGCTCCTCTACTGCCGCAACCAGTCGCCAAGGCAGCATACGGCCGACGGCAAAAGAAATTAACAGCAAGACATCCTCTGTTTTGTAGGATTACATCATCTATTTTTTATGTCACAGAGTAGAATACAGCAAAACTTTCCGACAACAACATTCCCACGAGCACAAAATTCAGGCATAATTTCGGATCCTATATAAGACTGCAGTACCATAGTTTCTGTACCTATATCAAAGTAGAGTACAAAGGTGATGATTCAGAGGAAGATGTCTTGAGGTTGTGAAAGCGATGGGACTGGACATTCAGGCTCTGATCAAGGTACAGTACAGTAATTCGTCTATACTAGAGACTCACTATATTAACAACAACGAGTGCCCGTCCGGCGAACGCCGGGACTATGCACTCGGGGGCGGTGGCCCGGGTTGGCGGCCGCTTTTGGGCGCTGGCCGGAGCCGAGGAGGACGATGCGGACGGAGACGGCGACGATGCGGACGGAGACGGCGACGATCCGGACGCTTCTCCACCAACACCGACTCCCTCTGATCTCTTCTGCGAATTCTTCCATGCGGGATATGATGAGGACGAGGTGGCCTCGATGGTGGATAGAGTGTTGCCAGTGGAAGATCCGGCAAGGGTTGGGCTTCATGCGGGCGAGAGGAAGGAGATGGTCCCGCGAGTGGTACACCGTCGAACGGCGGCGACGGCAGTCAGGCCATGGAAGGGTCCTCTCCCAAAGGTTAGTTTACCGAACCTTACTCTTTTCGATCTGATTCATCCGGACTCGTGGATTCAAGTAAAGAGGAAGAAGAGGGCAGTCCGTTCTGGAGGTGTGCCGGCGGTGGCCATGGCGAGATCGATCAGGATCTCGCAGCTGCGGGCGACGTGTTTGAACGCTCTCCTGGGCTGTGCGCACGAGGGGATTGCTGACGGGCCGGCTCTGAGTGAGCCGGGCCTTGTCTTGGGTGGGCCTGAGTTAACTGGGTATGAGGCCCAGGTTAACCAGGTTCGTTTACAGGGGCGGTTCGCTACACCCCCATGCACGATCGACGGGATGGCTCAGGTTTTTCGATCGAGGCATTCTAGGGTTCTTCAACCTTCGCGTTCCTGCTTCTCCGAACGTGGTGCGGGGCGCGCCCGCCGGATACCTTCCCTTTGCGGCATGGCGGGCGGAGGCCCACCACCGGCCAAAGCTGAAGGAAATATGCCCTAAAGGCAATAATAAAGTTATTATTTATTTCCTTATTTCATGATAAATGTTTATTATTGTATTAACCGGAAACATAATACATGTGTGAATACATAGACAAACATAGTGTCACTAGTATGCCTCTACTTGACTAGCTCATTTATCAGAGATGGTTATGTTTCCTAGCCACGGACAAAAGAGTTGTCATTTGATTAACGGGATCACATCATTAGGAGAATGATGTGATTGACTTGACCCATTCCGTTAGCTTAGCACTTGATCGTTTAGTATGTTGCTATTGCTTTCTTCATGACTTATACATGTTCCTGTAACTATGAGATTATGCAACTCCCGTTTACCGGAGGAACACTTTGGGTACTACCAAACGTCACAACGTAAATGGGTGATTATAAAGGAGTACTACAGGTGTCTCCGAAGGTACATGTTGAGTTGGCATATTTCGAGATTAGGTTTTGTCACTCCGATTGTCGGAGAGGTATCTCTGGGCCCTCTCGGTAATGCACATCATTATAAGCCTTGCAAGCAATGTGACCAATGAGTTGGTTACGGGATGATGCATTCTGAGCGAGTAAAGAGACTTGCGGTGACGAGATTGAACTAGGTATTGGATACCGACGATCGAATCTCGGGCAAGTAACATACCGATGACAAAGGGAACAACGTATGTTGTTATGCGGTTTGACTGATAAAGATCTTCGTAGAATATGTAGGAGCCAATATGGGCATCCAGGTCCCGCTATTGGTTATTGACCGATAATAGTTCTAGGTCATGTCTACATAGTTCTCGAACCCGTAGGGTCCGCATGCTTAAGGTTTCGATGACAGTTATATTATGAGTTTATGAGTTTTGATGTACCGAAGGAGTTCGGAGCCCCGGTTGAGATCGGGGACATGACGAGGAGTCTCGAAATGGTCGAGACGTAAAGATCAATATATTGAACGACTATATTCGGAGTTCGGAAAGGTTCCGATTGATTCGGGTATTTTTCGGAGTACCGGAGAGTTACGGGAATTCGCCGGGAGAAGTATGGGCCTTATTGGGCCCCAAGGGAAAGAGAGAGGGCTGCCTAGGGCAGGCAAGACTTCCATGGCCTAGTCCGAATTGACTAGGGGAGGCCGCACCCCTCCTTCCTTCCTTCTCTCTTCCCTTCCTAGTCTCCTACTCCTAATACATGGAAGGACTCCTAGTTGGACTAGGAAAGGGGAATCCTACTCCGGTGGGAGTAGGACTCCCTAGGGCGCGCATAGTAGAGGGCGGCCCTCCCTCCTCCTCTCCTTTATATCTGGGGCAAGGGCACCCCATAGACAGACAAGTTGATCTACGGATCGTTCCTTAGCCGTGTGCGGTGCCCCTTCCACCATATTCCACCTCGGTCATATCGTCATGAGTTTAGGCGAAGCCCTCACGCCGATAGAACATCATAATCGCCACCACGCCATCGTCCGACGGAACTCATCTCGGAGCTCGGCTGGATCGAAGGCGGAGATCGCCATCGAGCTGAACGTGTGCTGAACTCGGAGGCTCCGTGACGTTCGGTGCTTGGATCGGTCGGATCGTGAAGACGACGACTACATTAACAGCGTTGTGATAACGCTTCGCCACGGTCTCACGAGGGTACGTGGACATACACTCTCCCCTCTCGTTGCTATGCCATCACCATGATCTTGCGTGTGCGTAGGATTTTTTTTTGAAATTACTACGTTCCCCGACAGTGGCATCCGAGCCTAGGTTTTTATGGATTGATGTTATATGCACGAGTAGAACACAAGTGAGTTGTGGACGATATAAATCATATTGCCTACCAGCATGTCATACTTTGGTTCGGTGGTATTGTTGGATGAAGCGGCCCGGACCGACATTACGCGTACGCTTACGCGAGACTGGTTCTACCGCCGTGCTTTGCACACAGGTGGCTGGCGGGTGTCAGTTTCTCCAACTTTAGTTGAACTAAGTATGGCTACGCCCGGTCCTTGTGAAGGTTAAAACGGAGTCTATTTGACAAACTATCGTTGTGGTTTTGATGCGTAGGTAAGAACGGTTCTTGCTCAGCCCGTAGCAGCCACGTAAAACTTGCAACAACAAAGTAGATGACGTCTAACTTGTTTTTGCAGGGCATGTTGTGATGTGATATGGTCAAGACGTGATGAGATATAAGTTGTTGTATGAGATGATCATGTTTTGTTGAAGTTATCGGAAACTGGCAGAAGCCCTATGGTTGTCTCTTTGTTGCATAAGATGGAAGTGCCAAATAATTGCTTTAGTTTATCGCTATGCGATAGAAATAGTTGCAAGAGCAATAGTTGGCGAGACGACCATGTGACGACACATTGATATAGATCAAGATGATGAAGATCATGGTGTCGTGCCGGTGACGATAAAGATCATGACAATACTTTGGAGATGGAGATCAAAGGCGCAAGATGATCATGGCCATATCATGTCACATATTTTGATTGCATATGATGTTTATCTGTTATACATCTTATTCTTGCTTTGATTGATGGTAGCATTTTGAGATGATCTCTCACTAATTATCAAGAAGTGTTCTCCCTGAGTATGCACCGTTGCCAAAGTTCGTCGTGCCCAGACACCACGTGATGATCGGGTGTGATAAGCTCTAAGTCCATCTACAAAGGGTGCAAGCCAGTTTTGCACACGCGGAATACTCAGGTTAAACTTGACGAGCCTAGCATATGCAGATATGGCCTCGGAACACGGAGACCGAAAGGTCGAGCGTGAATCATATAGTAGATATGATCAACATAATGATGTTCACCATTGAAAACTACTCCATCTCACGTGATGATCGGTTATGGTTTAGTTGATTTGGATCACGTGATCACTTAGATGACTAGAGAGATGTCTGTCTAAGTGGGAGTTCTTAAGTAATATGATTAATTGAACTTAAATTTATCATGAACTTAGTCCTGGTAGTATTTTGCAAATTATGTTGTAGATCAATAGCTTGCATTGTTGCTTTCATATGTTTATTTTGATATGTTCCTAGAGAAAATTGTGTTGAAAATGTTAGTAGCAATGATGCGGATTGGATCCGTGATATGAGGTTTATCCTCATTGCTGCACATAAGAATTATGTCCTTAATGCACCGCTAGGTGACAAGACCTATTGCAGGAGCAGATGCAGACGTTATGAACGTTTAGCTAAGCTCAATATGATGACTACTTGATAGTTTAGTGCACCATGCTTAACGGCTTAGAATCGGGACTTCAAAGACGTTTTTGAATGTCATGGACCATATAAGATGTTCCAGGAGTTGAAGTTAATATTTCAAGCAAATACCCGAGTTGAGAGATATGAAGTCTCCAACGAGTTCTATAGCTAAAAGATGGAGGAGAATCACTCAACTAGTGAGCATGTGCTCAGATTGTCTGGGTACTTCAATCGCTTGAATCAAGTGGGAGTTACTCTTCCAGATAAGATAGTGATTGATAGAATTCTCTAGTCACCATCACTAAGTTACTAGAACTTCGTGATGAACTATAATATGCATGGGATGACGAAAGTTATTCCTAAGCTCTTCGCGATGTTGAGATCGGCGAAGGTAGAAATCAAGAAAAGAGCATCAAGTGTTGATGGTTAACAAGATCACTAGTTTCAAGAAAAAGGCAAAGGGAAAAGAAGGGGAACTTCAAGAAGAACGGCAAGCAAGTTGCTGCTCAAGTGAAGAAACCCAAGTCTGGTCCTAAGCCTGAGACTAAGTGCTTCTACTGCAAAGAAACTGGTCACTAGAAGAGGTACTACCCCAAGTGATTGGCGGATAAGAAGGATGGCAAAGTGAACATAAGTATATTTGATATACATGTTATTGATGTGTACTTTACTAGTGTTTATAGCAACCCCTCAGTATTTGATACTAGTTCAGTTGCTAAGATTAGTAACTCGAAACGGGAGTTGCAGAATAAACAGAGACTAGTTAAAGGGAGAAGTGACGATGTGTGTTGGAAATAGTTCCAAGATTGATATGATCATCATCGCACACTCCTTGTACTTTCGGGATTAGTGTTAAACCTAAATAAGTGTTATTTGGTGTTTGCATTGAGCATGAATATGATTTGATCATGTTTATTGCAATACGGTTATTCATGTAAGTTAGAGAGTAATTGTTGTTCTGTTTACATGAATAAAACCTTCTATGGTCATACACCCAATGAAAATGGTTTGTTGGATCTCGATCATGTGATACACATATTCGTAATATTGAAGCCAAAAGATGCAAAGTTAATAATGATAGTGCAACTTATTTGTGGCACTGCCGTTTAGGTCATATCGGTGTAAAGCGCATGAAGAAACTCCATAAAGATGGATTTTCGGAATCACTTGGTTATGAATCATTTGATGCTTGCGAACCGTGCCTTTTGGGCAAGATGACTAAAACTCCGTTCTTCGGAACAATGGAACGAGCTACTGACTTATTGAAAATAATACATATTGATGTATGCAGACCAATGAGTATGAAGGCTCGTGGCAAGTATCGTTATTTTCTGACCTTCACAAGTTGATTTGAGCAGATATGGGTATATCTACTTGATGAAACATAAGTCTGAAATAGTTGAAAGGTTCAAAGAATTTCAGAGTGAAGTGGAAAAACATCGTAACAAGAAAATAAAGTTTCTGCGATCTGATCGTGGAGATGAATATTTGAGTTACGAGTTTGGTCTTCAATTAAAACAATGTGAAATAGTTTCACAGCTCACGCCACCTGGAACACCACAACGTTATGGTGTGTCCAAACGTCGTAGCCGCACTTTATTGGATATGGTGCGATCTATGACGTCTCTTACTGATTTACCAATATCATTTTGGGGTTATGCATTAGAGACAGCTGCATTCACATTAAATAGGGCATCATCTAAATCCGTTGAGACGACACCGTATGAACTGTGGTTTAGCAAGAAACCCAAGTTGTCGTTTCTTAAAGTTTGGGGCTGCGATGCTTATGTGAAAAAGTTTCATCCTGATAAGCTCGAACCCAAATCGGAGAAGTGCGTCTTCATATAATACCCAAAGGAAATAGTTGGGTACACCTTCTATCACAGAAGATATTCGTTGCTAAAAATGGATCCTTTCTAGAGAAGGAGTTTCTCTCGAAAGAAGTGAGTGGGAGGAAAGTAGAACTTGATGAGGTAATCTGTACTGCTCCCTTATTGAAAGTAGTTCATCACGTAAATCAGTTCTCGTGACAAATACACCAATTAGTGAGGAAGCTAGTGATATTGATCATGAAACTTCAGATCAAGTTACTACAGAACCTCGTAGGTCTTCCGAGTAAGATCCGCACAGTAGTGGTGTAGTAATCATGTTCTAGAAGTCATGTTACTAGACCATGATGAACCTACGAACTATGAGGAAGCGATGATGAGCCCAGATTCCGCGAAATGGCTCGAGGCCATAAAATCTGAGATATGATCCATGTATGAGAACAAAGTATGGACTTTGATTGACTTGCTCGATGATCAGCAAGCCATGTTAAATGAATGGATCTTCAAGAGGAAGACGGACACTGATAGTAGTATTACTATCTACCAAGTTCGACTTGTTGTGAAAGGTTTTCAACAAGTTCAAGGTGTTGAATACGATGTGATTTTCTCACTCGTATCGATGCTTAAGTCTGTCTGAATCATGTTAGCAATTGCCACATTTTATGAAATCTGGCAAATGGATGTCAAAACTGCATTCCTTAATGGATTTATTAAAGAAGAGTTGTATATGATGCAACCAGAAGGTTTTTCTCAATCCTAAAGGTGCTAACAAAATGTGCAAGCTCCAGCGATCCATCTATGGATTGGTGCAAGCATCTCAGAGTTGGAATATACGCTTTGATAAGTTGATCAAAGCATATAGTTTTATATGGACTTACGATGAAGCCTGTATTTACAATAAAGTGAGTGGGAGCACTACAACCTTTCTGATTAGTATATGTGAGTGACATATTGTTGATCGAAATGATGTAGAATTTTCTCGCAAAGCATAAAGGAGTGTTTTAAAGGAGTTCTTTAAAAGAAAAGACCTCGAGAAAAGCTACTTACATATTGAGCATCAAGATCTATTGAGATAGATCAAGACGCTTGATAAGATTTTCAATGAGTACATACCTTGGCAAGATTTTGAAATAGTTCAAAATGGAACAGTCAAAGAAAGAGTTCTTGCCTGTGTTGCAAAGGTATGAAATTGAGTAAGACTCAAATCCCGACCACAGCAGAAAATAGAAAGAGAATGAAAAGTCATTCCCTATGCCTCAGTCATAGGTTCTATAAAGTATGCTATGCTATGTACTAGACCTATTGTATACCTTGCTCTGAATTTGGCAAGGGAGTACAATAGTGATCTAGGAGTAGATCACTGGACATTGGTCAAGAATATCCTTAGTAAGGACTAAGGAGATGTTTCTCGATTATGGAGGTGATAAAAGAGTTTGTTGTAAAAGTTACATCAAGTGCAAACTTTTACACTGATCCAGATGACTCTAAGTCTCAACCTGGATACATATTGAAAGTGGGAGCAATTAGCTAGAGTAGCTCCGTGCAGAGCATTGTGGACATAAAATATTTGCAAAATGCATACGGCTCTGAATGTGACAGACCCGTTGACTAAGCTTCTCTCATGAGCAAAACATGATCACACCTTAGTACTCTTTGGGTGTTAATCACATAGCGATGTGAACTAGATTATTGACTCTAGTAAACCCTTTGGATGTTGGTCACATGATGATGTGAACTATGGGTGTTAATCATATACAGATATGAATATTGGTGTTAAATCACATGGCGATGTGAACTAGATTATTGACTCTAGTGCAAGTGGGAGACTGAAGGAAATATGCCCTAGAGGCAATAATAAAGTTATTATTTATTTCCTTATTTCATGATAAATGTTTATTATTGTATTAACCGGAAACATAATACATGTGTGAATACATAGACAAACATAGTGTCACTAGTATGCCTCTACTTGACTAGCTCGTTTATCAGTGATGGTTATGCTTCCTAGCCACGGACAAAAGAGTTGTCATTTGATTAACGGGATCACATCATGTTAGCTTAGCACTTGACCGTTTAGTATGTTGCTATTGCTTTCTTCATGACTTATACATGTTCCTGTAACTATGAGATTATGCAACTCCCGTTTACCTGAGGAACACTTTGGGTACTACCAAACGTCACAACGTAACTGGGTGATTATAAAGGAGTACTACAGGTGTCTCCGAAGGTACATGTTGAGTTGGCATATTTCGAGATTAGGTTTTGTCACTCCGATTGTCGGAGAGGTATCTCTGGGCCCTCTCGGTAATGCACATCATTATAAGCCTTGCAAGCAATGTGACCAATGAGTTGGTTACGGGATGATGCATTACAGAACGAGTAAAGAGACTTGCCGGTGACGAGATTGAACGAGGTATTAGATACCGACGATCGAATCTCGGGCAAGTAACATACCGATGACAAAGGGAACAACGTATGTTGTTATGCGGTTTGACCGATAAAGATCTTCGTAGAATATGTAGGAGCCAATATGGGCATCCAGGTCCCGCTATTGGTTATTGACCGAGAATAGTTCTAGGTCATGTCTACATAGTTCTCGAACCCGTAGGGTCCGCACGCTTAAGGTTTCGATGACAGTTATATTATGAGTTTATGAGTTTTGATGTACCGAAGGAGTTCGGAGTCCCGGATGAGATCGGGGACATGACGAGGAGTCTCTAAATGGTTGAGACGTAAAGATCGATATATTGGACGACTATATTCGGAGTTCGGAAAGGTTCCGAGTGATTCGGGTATTTTTTGGAGTATTGGAGAGTTACGGGAATTCGCCGGGGAGAAGTATTAGGCCTTATTGGGCCCTGCGGGAAAGAGAGAGGGGCTGCCTAGGCCAGGCCGCGCACCCCCCATGGCCTAGTCCGAATTGGACTAGGGGGAGGGGCCGCACCCCCTCCTTCCTTCCCTTCTCTCTTCCCCTTCCTAGTCTCCTACTCCTAATACATGGAAGGACTCCTAGTTGGACTAGTAAAGGGGGAATCCTACTCCCGGTGGGAGTAGGACTCCCTAAGGCGCGCCATAGTAGAGGGCCGGCCCTCCCCTCCTCCTCTCCTTTATATACGGGGGCAAGGGGCACCCCATAGACAGACCAGTTAATCTACGGATCGTTCCTTAGCCGTGTGCGGTGCCCCCTTCCACCATATCCCACCTCGGTCATATCGTCATGAGTTTAGGCGAAGCCTCGCGCCGTAGAACATCATCATCGTCACCACGCCGCCGTCGTCCGACGGAACTCATCTCCGAGCTCGGCTGGATCGGAGGCGGAGATCGCCATCGAGCTGAACGTGTGCTGAACTCGGAGGCTCCGTGACGCTCGGTGCTTGGATCGGTCGGATCGTGAAGACGCACGACTACATCAACCGCGTTGTGATAACGCTTCGCCACGGTCTCACGAGGGCGTGGACATACACTCTCCCTCTCGTTGCTATGCCATCACCATGATCTTGCGTGTGCGTAGGATTTTTTTTGAAATTACAACGTTCCCTGACAAAGGCCGGCATTCAGACCGGCGTCCCGGGCGGCGTGGGGCGGAGGTCCGCCATCGCCACGGGAGGTGGCGGGCAGAGATGCGGCCACGCTGGCCGCGGGTCGGGGTCGACCGGGCCGCCCGCTAGGGGGGCGCGCGCTCCTCGGCTTCAAACCAGGTGGCTCAGGGGGCGATTGGCGCCCGACCAACGCAGCATGGCGGCTTGCCCAGTCCGGTGTGGTGGGCCGCGGGACTATGCCGGCGGGTAGATCCCCGCCCCCTGCCGCCGGTCGGGGCGGCCCTAGGCCACCGGCGCCTCTCCCCACGGCAGCCGCGGGTCGTGGCACCCCGACTCCTCGGCCGCCTGCTCCGGCCTTGGGTGGACAGCTGCGTCCCACGGCGCAGACCGGGGCCCGACCGCCGCATGTTGTGGCTCGGCAGTCGCAGAATCCGTCGGCACCAGTGTTGGAGCAGGCGCAGTTACAGGTGGCTCCGGTGAGGGGGGGGGTGACTCGTCGGTGCCTCGTGGTCAATGGGGTGACGATGGACTTAACGCGTATGGTGACGGACAGCACCGGGGATCCTAGTCCTTAGGTGGTGGGCGGGGGTATGCTTGGCAGAGTGATGGCTCGACCGAGAGACCTTTCCTGGGGCCTATGGGAGGTTTTGTCGAAGGGGCGTCAGGACCAGCTAATAGGAACCGTGGTGGTTTTCGTGGTAACCGTGGTGGACGGGGTGGACGCGGTGGTCGCTACCGCCCAAGGCAGCATCCTGTTGTCGTTGATCAGACGCCGGTTGGTGTGGATACTGATGAGACTGCGTTGTCTTGTCAGGCTATGGAGGTGGTTACGGCTTTGGCAGAGGTGGTACCTACGAATAATGGTGAGGTTGAGGTGATGTCGGTGGAGGGCTCTGACAAGGCTGAGCTGGACAGGGCGGCTAAGTATGCGCGCAAGAAAGAAAGAATGTTATGCTATCGCTGTGGCAATAAAGGCCACTTCATTGCTGAGTGTGTGGCAGTCTTATGCGATACGTGTGGTAAGCCGGATCATGAGTCGTGGGCTTGTCCACTAATGAGAGAGCATTACCCAATCTTATGATGTATGGTGTGTTCTGCTCGAGCTCACGTTTTGAGTCTCCGATTGAGAGGAAGTCTCGACGAGGTGCGAGTATGACGTCTGGGATTGTTAAAGTGACTAAAGGTGAAGCCTCTGAGATCCAGATTGTGCAACGGCTCCGGGAGCTGGCACCGGGTGACTTCCTATGGGAGTTAGTCAGTCTTGAGCCAAACTCGTTCAGGGTGGAGTTTCCAACGGTGGAGGATCTACAGAGGCTATTGACTTTCGGGATGTGTAAGGTGCCAGGTACTGAAGGCATTCTTGAGTTCCACGAGTGGAAATTGAGTGAGCCTCAGGGTAAGCCACTTACCCAGGCCTGGTTGCGTTTTTCGGGGGCTCCACACAGGCCCATGCAGGATGCCAGGGTTGTTGCTAGTATGGCTATTTCGGTGGGAAAGCCCGAACGAGTGGACATGGCTTTCACCAGAGCTCAGGGGGTGGCTCGCATCCTCGTCAGTATTTTGGACATTGAGTTTGTTTCGGACGTGGTGAAGTGGGCTTATCGCGGCCAGGTGTATAACCTTCAGATTGAGTTTGAGGATGACAGCCTGTTTGCCGAGGCACCTGCTACCGTGGATGTTGATATGCACGAGGGTGATGATGACATGGGGCGCAAGGAGCCTCCGGTAGCTGATCCCGGTCGAGAGGCCGAAAGACCGGGGTCTGTGGTCAAGACCACCGGAGGGGAGACGACGCCTCCATCTTCGGTGCCGTCGACCACTCTGAGGTTTGGAACCTTTGAGCCTGCTTCTGCACCTCCGAGATTATGGAGTGAGCGGGTGGAGTCTTCTGAGGTGTTCGAGCACTCCTTACCTGCATTGGACTTTGAGGGCCCGATCGTGGAGGTTCGTGGAGTGGAGGGAGGTTCGGAGATAGCGTTCTCGCCTCCCTCGGATACTCTTGTCACGTCTGAGCTGCAGGTGGTGACTACGAGCTTGGCGGGGGGTCTCAGGCAGGAGGCCTTGACCCCACACTCTCCGCTAGCTATGATCAGGGCTCCTAAGAGGGAGGAGTCCTCTTCGGGAGGGCGGCCGGCTGCGGCTTCTTCTGCTGGGCGGATGGGTGTTTGTCTGGGGCAGGTGGCCCCGGCGACGCCTGCTGCGCCGGCTCTGGCCGGCTTTCAGGGAGGCCGTATGGGGCAGGAGGCCCCACACCCTTCCCCTTCGGCTCCGACGGAGGCGGCTTCTACTGTCGTGATTGGAGGGTGTCCGGGGAAGGTGGCCCCGGTCCATCCCTCATCCTCGGCTGTCGGGATGATGACACCCTCAGCCTTGAGGGTCGGGGCGGAGGGGGTGTTCGGACAGGCGGTACCGGCACCTACTGCCCCCGGCCCCCTGACCGCCGGATGTGGGAGCCGTCCGTCACTTCCTCCTGCGACTGGTGCTTCTCGGGAGGAGGTTATTGCTTTCGGCGGAATCCCTGACCCGGTCTCTGAGGGGCGACGGATGAGTTCCAGTCTCCAGGACCGTCCGGAGGTTGATGACATGCAGCAGAGGTGCGCTACGAGGGTGGCCAAGCTTCGTGACATTGAGGTCACTACCGGTATGTCAGTCAACTTATCCAATTCCATTATGCATTTTTCTATGGATGAGATTATTCATAATGCAAATCAAGTAGGGGTTTCGCTGGGGAATAATAATTCTGAAATATCCAACTCAGTTAATGATCTTTTGGATCTGGAAGCGGAACGTGCTTTAGAAACCATTCGCAACCTAGCGGCAGTGAGACCGATGAATGACGCTGAGATTGATGCGTTGGGGGTGAGAGTACTAGACACTTTGTGTGCGGACCTTGCACCATCCTGTAATGAGTCAGACAAGGAGGAGACCAACGTAGAGGTTGAGGTCCTCCAACCACCACTGCCCGGTTATGAGGACCGGATGGTGGACAATGACAAACCTAAACGTAAGTGGAAGCAGAAGGTGTATCCAGCATCCGCGGTACGTAGAAGTGCTAGGATTCGTACGGCAAAAAAAATTTCATGATGAATTATGAAAGGAATCTTTTGGAATAGCAGAGGTCTCAAGGACTTGGCTAAGAGAAGGTTTCTTGCGGAGGCGTCTCTGGAGCACCGATTAGATTTCATTGCTCTCTCTGAAACTGGAAGAGATAATTTTGCTCCTCAGTTTCTTTCCTCTCTTGTGGGTGGTGTTGATTTCGATTGGCATTGCCTACCTCCACGTGGACGATCGGGAGGTATCTTGTTGGGAGTGAGATGCGATTCCCTTGAGGTCCGGAGTGTTGTGATGGGAGACTTTGCGGTTAAGTTTCGGGTTAGGTCAAAAGTTGATGGGTTCGACTGGGCTTTGGTGGCGGTGTATGGAGCCGCACAGCCTGAACTTAAACCGGAGTTTCTGGCGGATCTTGTTCGAATTTGTGGGTCCGAACAGCTTCCATTGTTGGTCGGGGGTGATTTCATTATCATTCGGAGGAGAGAGGAGAAGAATAATGATAACTTTGACGGGAGATGGTCGTTTATGTTCAATACCATTATTGAGAGCTTGGAACTGAGGGAGATAGAGCTTTCTGGTAGAAATTTTACTTGGGCTAATGCGTTGCCAAACCCGACATATGAAAAGCTTGATCGAGTTCTCGCAAGCGTGGAGTGGGAACAGAAGTTCCCTCTTGTGACGGTACAAGCTTTACCACGGGGAATATCCGATCACACACCACAGTTTGTGGACTCCGGGGAGTCCAACTATGTGGGAAACAAGAACACCTTCTCATTCGAGATGGCCTAGTTCGAACGTGAAGGGTTCTTAGATCTCGTTGCCAGGGAATGGGCTAAGGGTGTCGGAGGTACGATGGCGGTCGAGCGTTGGCAGAATAAGATAAGGCATTTAAGAAGTTTCTTACGGGGGTGGGCAAAGCACCTAAGTGGGGTTTATAAGATTGAAAAGGATAGACTCCTTTCTCTTATACAGGCCCTAGATATTAAAGCAGAATCTATGATTTTGCTGCCTGCCGAGCTCCAGGTTAAACATGAGGCTGAGAAGAGGTTGAAAGAACTTCTCCGTGAGGAAGAGTTGAAGTGGGCGTTGCGCGCTAAGGTCCGCAAAGTGGTTCAAGGGGACGCTGATACTCAATTCTTTCACCTCATTGCTAATGGCAAGCACCGTAAGAAACGAATCTTCCAACTTGAGCAAGATGAGGGTACTATTGTTGGGCAGGATAATCTAAAAACTTACATTACCGAGTATTATAGGCAGTTGTTTGGACCACCAGAGGTTAATTGTGTAACCTTGGATGAGTCTCGGACTGAGGATGTTCCTCAACTGTCGGCTGCCGAAAATGATATCTTGCTAGCCCCATTTACGGAGAAGGAAGTGTTTGATGCTATTGCACAAATGGAAAACAATAAGGCTCCCGGTCCGTACGGGTTTCCGGTGGAGTTTTATAAAAAGTGCTGGCACATTATTAAGGGGGATCTGTTACCTATGTTTCACGATCTTTTCTCTGGACAGCTTCAATTATTTCACTTGAATTTTGGAACTATCACATTGCTCCCTAAGAAAACGGAGGCTGTGCGAATTGAGCAGTTCAGGCCAATTTGCCTACTCAATGTTAGTTTCAAAATCTTTACCAAGGTCGGGACTAACAGGCTCTCACAGATTGCGCTTTCTGTGGTGCAACAATCCCAAACTGCTTTCATGCCGGACAGAAACATCCTCGAAGGGGTGGTTGTCCTTCATGAAACGCTCCATGAAATTCACTCTAAAAAATTAGATGGTGTAATTTTTAAGGTGGATTTCGAGAAGGCGTATGATAAGGTCAAGTGGCCATTCCTTCAACAGGCATTGCGTATGAAAGGTTTTGATGAGACTTGGCGCCATCAGGTCGAATCTTTTACGGAAAAAGGGAGTGTGGGTATTAAAGTTAATGACGATATAGGTCATTATTTCCAGACTCATAAGGGTCTCAGGCAAGGAGATCCAATGTCCCCCATCTTGTTTAACATCATGGTGGATATGTTAGCAATTTTGATCGGAAGGGATAAGGACAGTGGTCAAGTGGGTGGCTTAGTACCTCATCTGGTTGATGGAGGTGTATCCATCCTTCAATACGCTGATGATACAATCATCTTCATGGAGCATGATTTGGCCAAGGCGAGAAATATGAAGTTGTTGTTATGCCTCTTTGAACAATTATCTGGGTTAAAGATTAACTTTCATAAGAGTGAGTTGTTCTGCTTTGGTAGAGCCAAAGACGAACAGGAGTCCGATAGGCAATTGTTTGGTTGCGAGTTGGGAAGTTTGCCCTTCTCCTACCTCGGCATTCCGATACATCATCGTAGGCTAACAAACAGAGAGTGGAAGTGTATCGAGGATCGATTTGAGAAGAAACTGAGCTGCTGGAAGGGTAAGCTCATGTCATATGGAGGCTGGTTAATCTTGATAAACTCGGTGCTCACGAGTATGCCTATGTTCCTCTTATCGTTCTTTGAGGTTCCAGCGGGAGTGAGGAAAAGACTGGACTTCTATCGATCACGTTTCTTCTGGCAGGGTGATGATCTTAAAAGAAAATACCGGCTTGCTAAGTGGGATATTATCTGTCGACCCAAAGACCAAGGCGGGCTTGGCATTGAGAATCTTGAAGTTAAGAACAGATGTCTTCTTAGTAAGTGGTTGTGGAAGCTCGCTTGTGGTTCTGAAGCTATGTGGGCGCAAATCATTCGCAGCAAGTACCTCCAGACTAGGACGTTGTCCCAGGTAACAGTTAGGCCGACTGACTCGCCTTTCTGGAAAGGGCTCATGAAAGTCAAACAATTAATGTTCAATAGGACAAAAGTTGTCATTGGCAATGGTGCCACTACACGTTTCTGGGAGGACTCTTGGCTGGGCGACTCACCCTTGGCTATTCAATATCCGTCTTTATATCGTATTGCTCAACGACGTGAGGTGTTCGTGGCAACGGTATTTCAATCTGTCCCCCTTAATATTCAGTTTAGACGGTCGTTAGCGGGCAATCGTTGGGAGGTTTGGCTCCAGTTAGTTAGGAGACTAATGGAGGTTCAACTTTCTGACCAACCTGATAAATTACGCTGGAAGTTGACTACGTCTGGAGTATTTACAGTGAGGTCAATGTACATTGATGTTATTAATTCAAGCTCCATTCCAACTTCCAAGAATGTCTGGGATGTCAAAGTTCCTTTGAAAATAAAAGTGTTTATGTGGTTTGTTCATAAACAAGTTATTCTAACAAAGGACAACTTAATAAAGCGTAATTGGACAGGACCTACTAGGTGTAGTTTCAGTGATCGAGATGAGACAATTAAACATCTCTTTTTTGATTGCCCGCTGGCCAAGGTTCTTTGGCAGACGGTCCACATTGCTTTTAATATTACTCCACCGAATACTGTTAATGCTTTATTTGGGAATTGGCTAAATGGGATTGACTCTACATTAGCAAGACATATTCGGGTTGGAGTCTGTGCTTTCATGTGGACCATCTGGCTTTGCAGAAATGATTTGGTTTTTAACAGAACATCACGAATTCATTTTTTGCAGGTTATCTTCCGAGCTACGGCGTTGATCCGTTCATGGTCATTACTCACTCCGATGGAGGCCAGGGAGCATTTGGTTACTGGGTCTATCCGGTGGGAGATGGTTGCTCGGGATATCTTCAACCGGTTTGGATGGCGGTCATGTAATAGGATAGGCAATTGTTTTTCTATCTCTTTAGCCAGCCGGTTGTGGCTTTTTTTAATGGCTAGTTCGTGTTTCTAGCCTTCTGCGCTCTGTGTGGGCTGCTTTTTGTTGTTTTCTGTTTGAGACTATGGAACTTTGTACGCACTTTTTGTTGCTACGTTAATAAGATGGCTGTATGCATCACTCTTGATGCAGAGGCCGGGGAGTCCCCCCTTTTCGAAAAAAAACAACAATTTGAACCCCAAAATCTCACACTTTCATCTATGATGCGGGCGCAAATACTGCCGGATCAAAACCCTAGCAGAACACGACCAAACAGGGGAGAGGGTGATGCAGTCCCTGCGTCGTGGGTGTCAGAGGAGATGAACAGGAGACGAAGAATGGGTTTGGGGAGGGTTACCAGTGCCAATGAGCCATTTAACACAAGTACAGGGTCCGTCTGTTACTTTTCCCTTATCCACTACTCCCTCCGTTCCGATTTACTCGTCGTGGTTTTATTGAACTAAAACCACGACGAGTAAATCGGAACGGAGGGAGTATATGGGACTGCGGGTTCCTTGCTTCCATTAGTCGAGGGGGCTCCTGCAAAATAACCAGGTAGCCGACTTGGCGTGCCATATAGCCATTTCGGACTATTTTGTACTCCCCCGTCCCATAATATAAGGGCATTTTTGACACTAATTTTGTTCCTGCAAAACAAGTTTAGCGATTGGTTTGTCTCAATTTTCAAGTTTTTGTATGAATTTCTTCCCGCAGCGCAACTTGGTGTACTGTAGGTAGGTGTATTTAACACTAGATGTACCACAAAATCAGTTATACAGAAGGATATCTAGAACACACCAATGCAAATAAATAGTATTAATGTGAGGAGATCCAAAATGAACACCCAAATATCAGTGTGCACAAATAAGAAGTATTAATGTGAGGAGATCCAAAATGAAGACCCACATATTTGTGTACGTGCATTCCGTAGACTCTTAACTATTTGGATTAATGAACCTATGGGAACTAAGCGTGTATTAGTGCGGGAAGATCTAAAATAAGCATTTACATATTGGTGAACATAGAGGGTATTAATACAAGAAGATCTAAAACGAGGATCAACATATTTGTATAGCTAGCACTATTAATTCATATATCTATGGCCAAGCAGCACGCCACATCTATGAACTACCATGACATTCTATAAAAACCTCAATCCATGTGCATCACTTCATCAATCCATCTCTTCCCTACATATCCTTCTATATCCATTTATCTCCACCTTCGTCAGCTTCAATACATTTCAAGATTTCCAACTAGCCTTATAGCAATGTCAGCATCCCCCAACCATGTTTTTGCCATCGCCATCATGCTCCTTTCCACTATCATTGCTGCCGAAGCCAGTGAGTCTGGTGGTGGCAATCCCAAGGTCACCAACTTCATGGTGGAAGCGTGCAATAATGCCTCAAAGAAAAACCAATATTATGACCCCTACCCAATGACGCATGAGTTTTGTGTGTCAACCCTCAAGTTGGACAATCGGAGCGCTGAGGCTAAGGATCTCCATGGCCTGGTACTCGTCGCCATCGACATACTCAAGGGTCAGGTTGCTGCTGCCAACGGCAATGTCAAACGAATGCTGCACAACACCAAGAATGGCACGGTTACAATGTTTAACCTCAGTTTCTGTGTGGTGGACTACGACCGCATGCTGAGCATCCTCAAAATATGTGACAACATGATAAGCGAGCACCACAGTAGCAAGGGCGGTGCCAATGATGGATCGCGGTCTTCTGTGCTGCCCGCTTGTTTGACGAAACTTGACGAACCTCTCGTTGACATTTGGCTAAGACTTGTTGGTGAGTCAGAGCTGGAAAAGTTGTCCGGTGATTACGATGCCGTGGGCAAGCTGGTCAAACTTAACTTTTGCCTTGCTAGCACCATATAGAGTGAATGATTTATAATTTGTTTTTTCTACATGCAATGGTGTGTGTTGTAACATCTATCTACCTTTACTTGGAATAACAATAATGTTACCGTGACATCAGTTTTACTTTCACTTTCACTTGTGATATATGCGTATAGGCAAAAGGTTGATAACAAAGCTGCCTAGAGGGGAACATGTGGCTCTCGGGTGCTGGTGGACCTGAATTGCAATAATATTTTTGTGATTTGAAAATAAGTTAAAAAATCATGTAAATTTCTGAAACATACATGACCAAAGGTTGTACTCATATAAAAAGTTTCACGAAGGAATGCCTTCTAGCGTAATCTGGGCGGAAAGAAAAACAAAATCAAGATTATATACGAGTTACTATTCATGAGGTTTCTCCCAGGAAATTTGTTGTTTTGAGTCTGACGGTCCCATGATTTTATCCCACGCTAAACTTCTTTTACGGGTACAAAAGTAGGTCAACTTTGTTTCAATTTTTTGGGACTTTTTTCATTATTAATAGTGTTTTTTTTGTCATATCGGGTCCACCGTGGTATTTCCCATCTTGCAAACAGCAATGGCGCAGCTCCTCCATGAGCACGGATCGACGAAAGTGTGGGACCCGGCCTCCACTCCCTTAACCAACGGGGAGGCAGTGGGATTACAAAGTAGCGCCTGCTTTGCGGTGTGTTATCCTGAGTGAAAACTTGTTGACTTGCCGTGCGTTGGTCCGATGGATGTAAGGTGTATTTTGTCAGTGACAGGCCAAAATCAGTTCATGAGTCCATACTAGTTGAGATTCTAGAACCCTTCGTTGTCGAAATAGTTTGTACTAGTTTCTTTACTTCCCAAATAATTTGGATGCACTTGTTTTTTGTTCATGAGTGCATACTAGTTGAGATTCTAGATCTTTCTTCACTTCCTAGGTGTGCTTGGTTTAATGGTTTTCAGCATTCCAATTTTTAACTTATAGATCTTCTGTGTCCTACTAAGGGGAAACAATCATTGTCGAAATAATAAACTCCTAGGTCGCCTTACCGGGCTCTGTTCAAAATGGGTGAACAACTTTTCAGTTATTTTGCTAACACTTCCTCCAAACGGTTAAAAACTTTATGGTTCGCTCGCTCACACCTTTTTAACATATATCTGAATACTTTCCATATACTGACTGGCAAATTTTAACATGCTCCCTCTTATCCCTCTTTTTACATGTGAGATAAAAAGGTAGGAGTTAATCAGACCACTAGTTGATGAGATCAACGGCTTAGATTTATTTTATGCTCTTACTTCTCATGTAAAAAGAGGGGTAAGAGAGAGCATGTTAAAATTTGCTCCCAGGAACCGTCTATGTGTCAAAACTCAAAAGAACTATAAATATTGATGTACGAACTGCCAAATTTGTTCTAATATATTCAGATTTTTTTCATGGCCCGTGGCCTTTTATGTTCACAAACATAACACTTCGTCGTGGCCCCATGGCTTCGTTCCAGTGGTGGTAGGGCTAGGAATAAGTAAGGGTTTATCTTCGTTCGGTGGTGGCGAGACGATGGTGTCGCCATAGGCATGAAATAAGGTCTCCCCGCTTCATCCTCATTTTCATAGTGATTCTTCGTATCATCGGGAGGCATGTAAAACATGGTATGTCCACATATTTGTTTCTATGGTTTTTGTGTTCTCTTCTGCAGGTTTATCAAAGAAAAAGGTTTGTCCAAGTCATGCTATTCCGCGGAGCGGATAACATGGTCATGCATCTTGATCCCCTGACTCCGGTCCAGAGTGTCGAAAGTTGGCTAACCTTGTCCTAGTAGGCGAGGTTTGATCTTGTTCTCCAGTGCGGCAATTTGCTACGCAGATCGCGGCCACATGTATCTTCTTGTCTGCGTCAACAAATACTCGACAGTTGCTTTCACAAGTTATTGAGTTTCAACAAGTTTGCTCCATTGAGTGGCTGGCGCAGAGGCTGCAATAAAAAATTCTCACGGTGTGCCGCGCGTGGATGCAAAAGGATAAAGACTCCGACACCCTCAAGGACTTGGTTGTATTTTTACATTTTATAAATGACTTTTTGTAACATTCTATCAGACTTTATTGTTGAGAAACAAAATACAGAGTCACATACAGTCAATCCTATGAACACACACACACACACACACACACACACACACACACACACACACACACACACACACACACACACCTTACCATTATGAGCATCTCCAAGACACTGAACCGACATATCTTCATATGGATGAAGTCACCACATGTGCTCTGCTATCGGTGGAACATCACCTCCCACTTAAAGAATATTCTGCCTTAATGAGACATCCATGTGTCAAACATAGAGTACGACCCCTGGTGGACTTGGGGTACAACCATCGTCCTAATCATTCAACCACGTGTTAGTTCTCGAGTCCGTCCCACTTAGTATAGCACTTCACATGGAAAAAATGGAGCCCATCGAACTAAGTCAAAGAAAAACATAAGCATGTGGAGTCACGCTTGGTGTTGATGGTCCGCACAAAGACATACATGTTGGGCTTCAAGCACTTATATTATCACTCACTGTAAAATGAGGGGTAAGAGGGAGCATGTTAAAAATTTGCTCCCAGGAACCGTCTATGTGTCAAAACTCAAAAGAAACATCAATATTGATGTACGAACTGCCAAATTTATTCTAATATATTCAGATTTTTTCATGGCCCGTGGCCTTTTAGGTTCACAAACATAACCCTTCGCCGTGGCCCCAGGGCTTCGTTCTAGTGTGTTAGAGTTGTATCGAATATAGTGTACAAGGTAGGTTACAGTTGGACTTGTAGTTGTATCGAGTTTACATAGGATGTGGAGTCGTGTCCTAGTAGGACACTTATATCCTAGGCCTCTCATATATAGCGGGGGTAGACACACGATGTAACCTATGCCAACATAATAGCACCGGAATGCAGGGGAAGCCGGCGGCATGTGCCGGTGTCCAGGGCGACCGGGTGCGGTATTGTAACGGTGTCACGGGGAGGAGCGCCCGTAGTCAGGCCCCGGGGATGTAGCCATATCGGTGAACCTCGTTAGCACATCTCGGTGTCGTGCTCGTGTGATTGCTTGGTCCTCGGATGATCGACGGTATGCCTCGATTTTATTCTAACAAGTGGTATCATGAGCTAGGTTGTTCGAAGGCTATGGATTGTTGATTTAGAGGAAGATCAGTCTGAGATGCAGCAAGTTGGCGTGGTTCTCAGCGTGATCGGAAAAAGCGAATCGGAAGAGTTACGTGGCGATCTCGGCGAGTTGCAGCGATCAGTGAAATTCTGTGATGGCGGCAGTATGAGACGTGCGGCGATCGATCGGATCGATCGGGCAGGCGGGCCGCTGCCCAGGTGGAAGGCTGGAAGCTGCACGGCTGCAGGCGGGCGAGCCGAAGCCAGCGCGGCTTGTGGGCATGCTTAGGACGTGCGAAGCTGGCCCTGTTGGCTGGTTTTGTGCGTGCTTGATTGGCTAGGCCTGGTGTAACTGCGAGGTGGAGGGGTGATGCCGCCTGGATGTGATTGGGTAGGCCGGCCAGTGCTGATACAGTGTGCAACACAGGAGATGTGAGATTTGTTTTGGACCAAAAGAAAAGGGCCGAGTCCGAGCGGTAGTCGTGCAATATCAAGGCAACCTATAGAGGCAAGAAAATCCATCAGAAGGACAAAGCAAGCTAGCATCCGGATTGAGCCAGGAGCTAGACCACGTGAAATTGCTATTAGTACTGGGACGCGAGAGCACGTATGTTTGCTTGATGTACTTTGGCATCATGGAAAGAAGCTTGGTTATTTTTTCACTGGTCAATCGTACAAAGAATCTGGCATCAAGGGGTATCAGGTTTGAGGTGGAGAAGTTTGATAGAACAGAATACCTTGGGTTATGATGGATAAGGTGAAAGATTTGTTGGCACAATAAGCATGCTTAAAGGCGTTGCAGGATGTCAACCAGTTAAGATGGATGATGAGGGTTGTGAGGAGTTGCAGATGGTTGCAGTCAAAAAAGTCGGCTCGGGTCAGACACATAGGGCAGTTGGCCTGGACAGTCTGACGGATCGACGTAAGTTGGTTAGTACAGAAGACGGTGGTGAGATCGGCGACAACGACGTAGAAGTGTGATGCTGATGGTGACCGACTTCTGGGGCATGGAAACACGTGGCGCAGGCCTGACGGCTTGTGTGACTTCGACAAGACTATGACGTGGGGTTGATTCAAGGTGGTGTACACACGGAGCTTGAAGTCGACGAGGCGCGAGGGTGGACTAATCATCTACCATGGAGTCATGTTGAAGGTGGAGCTGGATTGAGGGGCTACGGTGTAAGGATCGAGTGAATCGAAGCCTATTCAGCAAGGGAGAAAAGCGAGCAACATGCAGTTCGGACTAGAGCCCAGTGGTCTTATGGAAGCGTGAAACTCGTCACCGGTCGACGATAATCGGTGGTACTCTGCAGTGGGAGTTGAGTGGTGTGGGTCCGCGGCTCTTGAGACTCGACCGGGACAGCAGAGGCTCAACGCGATAATAGCGGCTAGGTGTGCGGTATGCACGGGACATGGAGACGGGCCAGAGCTTTGGTGGCCATACATGTGGTGAGACAACTGCGAATTTGACTCGGGGTGACTACAAGCAATGGTGAAATTCTTTCAGGTTTCAGGCAGGCGGTCAAGAAAGGAGCGGTGATGTTGAGTTCAGCTAACTCTTATGTGTGACACCCAATATGTGAGTTGTTCACTTTCACGCAAGTCAGTGATCGGTGTGTGATGGCGTTGGACTGATACTCTGGAAGTTGGGAGCGCAAACTAGAGTAATGTGAAACTTAATTTCGCTCGAGTGTTGACTGTGGTCAAGAAAAGAAGGGACTACAAGTTGCAGGTGGAGTCACATGGAGTCTTGGAGTAGCAGCGGTGCTCATGGGATAAGCTCAAGTCCAATGTACATGGAAGTTTGACGCATGAACGAACTCAAGGTGGTGGAGAATATTCGCCAAGATGGAGTTTGTTAGAGTTGTGTCGAATATAGTGTACAAGGTAGGTTACAGTTGGACTTGTAGTTGTATCGTGTTTACATAGGATGTGGAGTCGTGTCCTAGAAGGACACTTGTATCCTAGGCCTCTCATATATAGCGGGAGTAGACACACGATGTAACCTATGCCAACATAATAGCGCCGGAACGCAGGGGAAGCCGGCGGCATGTGCCGGTGTCCAGGGCGACCGGGTGCGGTATTGTAGCTGTGTCACGGGGAGGAGCGCCCGTAGTCAGGCCCCGGGGATGTAGCCATATCGGTGAACCTCGTTAGGAAATCTCGGTGTCGTGCTCGTGTGATTGCTTGGTCCTCGGATGATCGACGGTATGCCTCGGTTTTATTCTAACACAGTGGTAGTAGGGCTAGGAATAAGTAAGGGTTTATCTTCGTTCGATGGTGGCGAGACGATGGTGTCGCCATAGGCATGAAATAAGGTCTCCCCGCTTCATCCTCATTTTCATAGTGCTTCTTCGTATCATCGGGAGGCATGTAAAACATGGTATTTCCACATATCTGTTTATCTGGTTTTTGCGTTTTCTTCTGCAGGTTTATCAAAGAAAAAGATTTGTCCAAGTCATGCTATTTTGCGGAGCGGATAACATGGTCGTGCATCTTGATCCTCTGACTCAGGTCCAGAGTGTCGAAAGTAAGCGAGGTTTGATCTTGTTCTCCAGTGCAGCAATTTGCTACGTAGATCACGGCCACATGTATCTTCTTGTCTGCATCAACAAATACTCGACAGTTGCTTCCACAAGTTACTGAGTTTCAACAAGTTTGCTCCGTTGAGTGGCTGGCGCAGAGGCTGCAATAAAAAATTCTCACGGTGTGCCGCGCGTGGATGCAAAACGATAAAGACTTCGACACCCTCAAGGACTTGGTTGTATTTTTAAATTTTTATAAATGACTTTTTGTAACATTCTATCACACTTTATTGTCGAGAAACAAAATACGGACTCACATACATACAGTCAATTCTATGAACACACACACACACACACACACACACACACACACACACACACACACACACACACCTTACCATTATGAGCATCTCCAAGACACTGAACCGGCATATCTTCATATTGACGAAGTCACCACATGTGTCCTGCTATCGGTCGGAACATCACCTCCACTTAAAGAATATTCTGCCTTAATGAGACATCCATGTGTCAAACCCAGAGTCTGACCCCAGGTGGACTTGGGGTACAACCATCGTCCTAATCATTCAACCACATGTTGGTTCTCGAGTCCGTCCCACTTAATATAGCCCTTCACTTGTAAAAATTGGAGCCCGTCGAACTAAGTCAAAGAAAAACATAAGCATGTGGAGTCACGATTGGTGTTGATGGTCCGCTCAAAGACATACATGTTGGGCTTCAAGCACATATATAAATCTAAAGGGTCCTTACCAATCACCATGCCGCAAACTTGAGGGCACACACTGCTATCATATCCTTTACGGCAATCTTGCCACCTTCACGGAGCATCTTGTCCACCTCGAATATGAGGGCGGCTAGTCATAGTGGAACATATGTTACTTAGACGGTGAGGCTAGTCATAGTGGAAAGTAACTTAGACTAGTAACATATGTTATTAGTCTATGTTACTACCTTCATAATGGGTAGTGTAATAGGTGTGGTAACATAGTTACCTTCATTTATTACTTTGTAGACTCATTATGCATTGGAAAGCGCTATGTGATGGTAACATATTATGTTACTCTATTTGCCTCTCTCCTCATTAACTACTTGCCACATCACCGTTTTTGCTTATGTGGCATCTATGTTCCTACCTATGTTACTCCCACTATGACCAGCCTGATGAATGCTAGGTCTTGACATTCCTTGGCCTCAGTGCTCCAGTTGTCTGACAGGAGCATTGATGCGCAGATTCTTGCAAGAAGCCCAACCTGAAGGGCTCACATAAGACATTCTTGCACACCTCCATCACAATGGCTGTATTGCCCTTCTCCCTGCTACCGTTGGCATGACCAGTGATGAAAGTAGAAAGGAGCTTGATGGTGAAGATAGACATGTAAGTCATAGGTGCAGTTGTCGCAGAGAGAGAGAGAGAGAGAGAGAGAGAGAGAGAGAGAGAGAGAGAGAGAGAGAGAGAGAGAGAGAGAGAGAGAGAGAGAGAGAGGAGATAGTTATAGGTGGTAGACATAGGTTGAGATATAGTGATGTGGTAGCGTATAAATTTCATGTAGCGTAGCCATGGATATGTTGTTGATTAGTGCCACTAGTCATCAAAGCGTGCATATAAGCCACTCTATGTTACACTTAAGCACAATAAACCTTACATCATTATAATTAAATATTACACTCAAAAATTTATTGGAATTTTAATACATCATGAAAGTTTAGGATTATAAATATGAAATACTTATTATTTTGGGGATGTATATCATTGCGAAATGTTGTTACAAAAGTGAAGAGACTGAAAAAAATCATTAGATTTAAGGAGGTCATTCCGGTAGTGATGTGTCGATTTAACTCTGCTAGTGGCACAACTCCAAGGTAAGCATGTAGAGATTACAAACAACATATATTCTTGCCTAGTTACCAACTTAAAGTGTACGATGCACCCTTGCCTACCATGATGCTTTCGTCAAAGTAACGATTTCTATTGACTTGCTGTCCACATTACAGTTTTATGAGCTAGAAAATTTGAATGGAACCATGGCGATGAGAGGTCATGAGAATTTGTTGCTGATTCTGTCCACTATCGCCTATATATCATTGAGTTCTAAATTTGGTGATCATTGTGACCGGAATGACCCCCGGACCAAACTGCATTTTTTTTGAGGAAATAATTCTTGTATTACTCAATCAAAGTACAATCAGGCTTAACAGCGTATAATATGACCTCTGGTCTCAACCCAAGCCATACTGTTTTTCTCTGACAACAATGTACTTGAGAGGAAAGATTATGAGAGGCGAGATTATATGGCTTCACTTGGTAGCTTAGAAAAATGTTGTTGGCAGGGCACACACACACGTAATTAAGAATGGGTAAAATCTCATCAATTGTGCTCTTTAAAGTGTATGTGAAAAATGCAAACTTCAGTTAACAAGATGAAGCCTTCCGGGAGAGAAGTAAATAAAATAGTGGAGAACAGTAACATTCTGCTAAGGAGAACACTGTTTCTGTTATAGAGTACAACAACAAAACCACAATTTACACCCACAAAAAAAAGACTAGTAAATCAACTTATTACAAATGGCTTGGGTGGTATACATCATGTTTTGCAAACAACAGCTTTGGATATTTGGTTTAGCGTCCATTGACCATGTTCTGTTGATAACATGCTGGATGCAGCAAAATCTGGGAAGCAAAGAAGAAATGCGAGGGATATTTTCGATACATTTTCTTGATTGTAATTTAAAATCAACCTCGATTTCTTTCTTATACTAGGAATGCTGGAATATATTTTTAGGGCAATGCATTTACTTCCCTCAACTATCTCAACACGGATGGATTTGGATACATAACACACATATCCTAAAGTATTACGGTGTAAAGGCATCTATTAAAATAGATGATAATATACCAAGTCACATATCTTCTGAAACATTTAGCACATGTGTGACAAAATTATGTTCATAATAGCGAAAAAGATGTCATTTGATGCACATGATAGAAATTTTTTCACTGAGTCTAGGCTAATGTTTTTCCTTTGAAATGTGATGATTGATTCCTATCCTACATAGGAATAGGAATTCATTCCTACAAACCAAAGGGCTCCAAAGGAATTTTTTGTTGAAAATCCTATACTATAGAATTCCTACTAATAGAAGGAAACCTAAATTAGTTAAGAGTGCATAAACTATTAATTACAATAGATAATAGACAAGTAGCTTTCACTGCAAATAGTTCAGGAATTTGACAATACGTCAACAACCAGTGCCCACTTCTTTTGTGGCGCGTTTGGTTCACATCTTTGTCTTAGGGCATTTTGCACACTTGTCCCGGTTGGGCCTGTTTCGGCAAAAGCAGGCTAAAAACCAACATCTGCATGTAGTTTGGTTGCCTGCATTAGGCTTTCTGCATGAGGGAATCAACTAGTCAGCACGCTATTTGGTTGCCCGCGTCGCTGTTGTAACAAACAACACATTGTTTGGTTGCAAACGGCTAAAGATGTGATCACCACTTCTCACTTGTGGTGACCTTACCACACACACTGAACATTTTCTTGTCCTAGCTAGGAAACAAATGACAATTTATCCTAGCTACTAGCAAATGACAGTACAAATTATTAAGAGCCAACATGGCTGAATAAGGAAAGTTCAATGATGCTAACTAGGTGCAAGTGCATCCCCTTCCTCTTCCTCTTCCTCTTCCTCTTCCTTGCTTCTGCTGCTGCCTCTTTCTTCTTCCTCCTCTTATTCTTCCGCTTCAGATCCTTGTCTGACCTTTATTATCCCACATTGCCTGAACCCACTCCCCTTTTTTCTTCCATTCTTCGTTGTCGAACGCCTCCACACCATGGCCGGAGCTGATCACCTCATCAGGAGTCACATCTTCCTCCCCCGGCACAAATTCATCAACTCCCCATTGCAGGATCCAGTTGTGAATGATGCAACATGCAAGAACAAGCTTCATCTGGGTAGGGTAAGGGTGTAATGGCTTCTGATCCAGGATCTTAAACCTATTTTTCAGAGCTCCAAAGGCCTTCTTAATAGTCACTCTAAGGCCGGAGTGCCTGAGATTGAACAGTTCCCGAGGAGTCCTAGGATAGTTCCTACCAGCAAACTCGTTCAGATGGTACCCGGTTTTCCTGAAGGGTGGAAGAATACCTAGCCGACATGCGTAGCCAACATCTCCAAGGTAGAACTTGCCATCGGGGATGTTGATGCCATCATGATGACTCATGCTATCACTAAGAATGTTAGCATCATGTGCCAATCCTTCCCAGCCAGCCAGCACATATGTTAACTTCATATCGAAGTCAACAGCAGCTAGCACATTCTGGCTTGTGTAGTGCTTCCTCCCTCTATATGCTTCAGCTTGTGACCTCGGCACTCTGGCAGTGACATGAGTACCATCTATTGCTCCAATACAATCCCGGAATGGCATTACCATATGTTGTTAGCCCACTACAGAACAATAACAACATATGAAGGCATGAACTACATACTGTAAGTGCTCACCTTGAGGTATGGGTACCATCTTGGGCTAGTGCGAATCTTGGTTATGACCAACAACATGGAGGAACACGACCACTTGCTCTTCCATAGTGGTGTGGATGCTATCTTGTAGCAGCCCCTGCTCCTAAACGTCTGCACAAGCATAACGAAAGGTGATCTTTTCATTCAAAGCAACCACAGAGCCTCAATGTCATTGCAGTTGTAGATGAAGTTCAGATTCGCTGTCATCTCTTGATCCTGGATTAACATCGGACCATACCAGATGCGAGGTTTCTCATTCAGACGAACATCTCTCTTATGGACCAACAGGATCCAGGCCTGAACCAGCGATGCTGCCTAAACTAGAAGCTTCGTCCTTTCATCCACAACCTAACTGACATCCATGATGCGGTCAGCGATGGCGCTATCGACCCTAAACGGTCCTATAGAACGACCTAACACATAACAGAGGAGGAGGAGGCGGAGGGGTAGCTTAGCAGCTTCGAGGTTGGGGGAGACATGGCGAAGACGAGGATGGCTGGACGGAGTCAAAGAAGAAAGGGAGAACCAGCTGCCGCTACCGGGGAGTGCTCCCGCCGCCTCTTGCCGCTGCAGGGGAGTGTCACAGCCGCGGATCCGAGTCGCCACCGCCATTGCAGCCGCATATCTGAGTTGCCACCATCACCGGTGCCAACAACATAGGAGGGCTTGTCCTATAGCTAGAGGTGAGTGAGTAAATGGGATGGTGAGGGGATATTTAGCGCCACCCTGCCTCGGACGATTTCCCCTCCCGCCATCTCTTTCTGCATCCCCCTGCACCGCGCCCTACATCGCGTCTTCGTTTTCCGCCCCACTCAGTCTGGCTCGCTGGAAACGGCCAATTTGAGCGTTCCCAGCGAGTCGGGCTCTGGGGTGCTTTAAGTTCCGTGCAGATGCAAGCCAGGCCGGCTCGCAGGCAACCAAACGACCCATTTTCATCCCGCCCGGGCCTGGTTGGGTTGTATGTAGCCTACCAAATGCGCCCTTGGTGATGTGTCCCATCCAGTTACCCAGCCGGTGCCTGGCCCCCTCCCCCAACAACTTGTCCCTAACTCCCTCAGCCTCATTGTAGGATCGAAAGTATGTCTAGAGGGGGGGATTAGACTACTTGACAATATAAAAAATCATGCCTTTTGACAAAGAACAGTTTTTGGCAGATTCACAATTATGATCAAGTCAAGCATCACCCTACACATGCAATTCTAGAGTATAGGCAGCGGAAAGTAAATTGCACATGTAGTAAAGAGAGGTGGAGAAGAGCAAACACAATTTTGGAGACGCGGTGATTTTTCTCGTGGTTCCGATAGGTGGTGCTATCGTACTTCCATGTTGATGGAGACTTCAACCCACGGAGGGTAACGGCTGCGAGAGTCCACGAAGAAGCAACCTTGTCTATTCCATCATGGCCTACGCCCACGGAGGGCTAGCCTTACTCGGGGTAGATCTTCACGAAGTAGGCGATCTCCTTGCCCTTACAAACTTCTTGGTTCAACTCCACATCTCGACGGAGGCTCCCAAGCGACACCTAACCAATCTAGGAGGCACCACCCTCCAAAAGGTAATAGATGGTGTTGATGATGATGAACTCCTTGCTCTTGTGCTTCAAATGATAATCTCCCCAACACTCAACTCTCCTCACTGATTTGGCTGTGGTGGAAGAAAGGATTGAGTGGAAAGCAACTTGGGAAGGCTAGAGATCAAGCTTCATATGGTGGGAGTGGAGCAACTTGATCTCAACACAAGGGTAGGTAGTTCTCTTCTCGAAATGTAAGGTAGGAGTGGTAGTTCTTTCGATGGCTCTCTCCATGAATGAAGAGGGGTGGAGGGTATTTATAGCCTCCACACAAAATCCAACCGTTACACACATTTGACCAATCTCGGTGGGACCGAAGTTGACAACTCGGTGAGACCGAAAGTTCAAATCATGTGAACGTTGGGATTTTCGGTGGGACCGAAAATACAAACTCGGTTAGTCCGATTCGTGCAAAGACAAGAGCTTGCCAATCTCGGTGGGACCGACTTCATCATCTCGGTGACACCGATATGATGACAGAAGGTTACAGAAGCTTGGCAACTCAAGTTTCGGTGAGACCGAGTTCAGAATCGGAAAATCCGAGATTTCTAGGGTTTGGCTTTGTGGCTGAGGTGGTTCATCTCGGTGTGACTGAGTTTGGAATATCGGTGGGACCGAGATTACTTATGAGTGTATATGGCAATGAGAGTTGCTGATAGTTTAGGAGATGTATCACTAAGCACTTGAGCAACCAGATCATCATCATAACCTCATCCCCTTTTAATAGTATTGGCTTTCCTATGGACTCAATGTGATCTTGGATCACTAAACCAAAAATGGAGTCTTGAGCTTTTGCCAATGCTTGCCTTAGCATTTTAGGGGGTCCACTTCTTCAGTCCTTGCCATACCCATATCACTGAACTTTCTGAAATGATTCTCAAGTAACTATTAGTTCAATGATATATATGTTGTTATTAATTACCAAAACCACCCGGGGATTAGTTGCACTTTCACTCATGACATGTGCCCTCGACTGCCGGCAGGCCGGTGATCTCCTACAGGTTGCAGCCCCCGCCGAACTTGTCAGAAACTAGGGTTGGCGGCTTGGCTCGTGAGTGCATTCGCGCTTCACTTGTGGCACGGTGGTCCTGTCGCATGTTCACTGTACGTGTGTACATGGGACCAGAAGTTGGGCTGTTGAGATCGGACAGAAGTAGTAGTAAAAGAAAAAAAGATCTGTATGGTAGGCTTTGGCCTGTTGAAGTCTCCCTATTATAATCGTCGTTGCTGGACGTAATAACATGGTCCCACAAGATAAGTGGTTCACATTTTTTCTTTTTGTTCATTTAACGCGAGAATTTCTACTAGATGAATCAATACCGTAATAACTCGTTCCCACCAGATGAATGACTCATATTTTCTGATTAACATCAGACCTTTTAGGGAGTCTATAATTAGTATAGGTATATCGAGGTATAGATATAGATAGATAGATGGATAGTTAAATAGATGGATGGATAGATAGATATAGATATAGATAGATATCCATGATCTGGCTACATACTGCATTTATGAAATCTCACTGCACATGTTATATATAAGGCTCAA
This sequence comes from Aegilops speltoides, assembly GCA_021437245.1. NCBI lineage: Eukaryota > Viridiplantae > Streptophyta > Magnoliopsida > Poales > Poaceae > Aegilops > Aegilops speltoides. The sequence continues at coordinate 8,678,315 of CM038147.1, forward strand.
CCTCCATCCATCCATCCATCTCTACTCTCACACATCCTTCCATATCCATTTATCTCTACCGCCCTCTACCTTATTACAATCCAAGGCTTCTAGCTAGCCTTGTAGCGATGGCAACAATGCCGCCTACCTCCATCATCTTCTCTGCGATAGTCTTCATGCTCCTTTCCACTGCCACTGCTACTCAAGCCAATGGCTCTGTCAGTGTCAAACCCAAGGCGACCGACCTCATAGTGGAAGCATGCAAGAACGCCTCCGACTACTGGCTCAACATCACAGAGGCATTCTGTTTGTCAACCCTCCAGTCCGACAATCGGAGCGTGGAGGCTAAGAACCTCCTTGACCTGGTGCTTGTCTCCATTGATATCTTTAAGGGACATGTCACTAAGGTTGGCGTTGATGTCAAGAAAATGCTGCAAACTGCTAAGCAAGGCACAATTATGATGCATGCTCTCCGTTTTTGTGAGGTGGACTATGAGACCGTGCTGAGCACCCTTAACATCTGTGAAGCCATCATTAGGGAATACCAAGCTGAAAAGGGCGGGATGAAGTCCTCGAATATGCCCCGATGTGTGGATCTGGCAAAGAGTCCTCTTAATGAGTGCTTGTCTGAGCTTGCTGATATGCCATGGGCGAAGACGCTGATCAAAGAAAATGAGGAGCTGCGCATGCTGGTCTACCTCAACACTAACTTGCTTGCACCATATAATGTTCGTGATTAATATAGTGTTATTTTTATGCAATAAAGAAATGTAATTCCGTGACTCGTGGGTTCTTTTCATGTAATTCCATTTACTGGCCAATTCCTCAACTCCTGCAAACATGCAGCATCAACTTCATGCATCACATGCAGCAATCTATATACTTGGTAGCCTTGTATTCCTATTGGTGCATTGTTCATATGGAAAGTTCATGCCGTTTGATCTACCCACAACCACCAATGTTTATGCCATGTTAAAACATTTGGTTCCTCCAAGCGCATAGTGGTCTAGGAGGGGGGGTGTGGATTAGATGTACGTGCATGTTCAATTCTTGGTACCGGCACATGGAAAGTGATGCATGGATGTGTATGGTCTGGATTACATGTGCATGTGAGCTCGGGAGACAAAATATTTTTTTCTTTATCAGTACATGAATAAAAATACTTAAAGTGGACAGTGATATTCACAAGGGGGCACACGACTTTTCTAGAGGTGGACCCATCTTAAAATTTTGACTTAGAAATAACTATTTCTAATTGATGATATTGATATTTTATACAAAAGTTAATTTGTGGTTCTCCCTTGAGGAATTATTAGCAACTTCAAAGTTGACAACAAAATTTTGTGCAACCATTAAATTGATGAGGGTCAACTTGATCGACTCTAAAGATAACATAAAGATGGAAATAAGTCATACAAAAGGATGTCTTGAACACATCTACGCAATTTAGATGTATTGATGAGAGGAGATCCAAAATGAACACCCACATATCTGTAATCTAATTATTTGGATATACATTATCAAGATGTGTTGCATTAATGCACTTACGGAAGTTAGATCTGTATTAGTGGGAGAAGATTTAAAATGAGCATATACCTATTTGTGAATTGAGAGGGAATTAATACAAGAAGATCCAAAATGATATTCAATATGTTTGTACATAGCTATCACTAAGGCATGTAGAATGATGGCATCTGGATACATATGTCCCATGACAAAAAGTAGTTTGAGGCATCTATATTGATTTTTTCTTCTCAATGCAAGCTACTACTAGTGGGCCTCATCAAAGAATAAAAAGTAGACTCTCACTACACCTGCATCCTACTCTCCACTTCAACTTTTCCAACTTTATGCACTAGACCACACATTTTCTCCTCAAGCACCCGTCTCCTGCAGAGCATCTCGCTTCCCCATCCGAACCTACCTTTTCTGACATCCGATCCTACATGGCACGCGAGGCATAACCCTGGGGCTATGCATTTGCCATGCCCTAATCACCCCTCCGCCGTCGCTACCCGCGCCTTCGCCGGCTTTGATTTCTCCGGCTCCTTTCTCCCCTCCATTGCCGGCTGTACCTGGAGTCCAATTGACTTCTTTGATGGGTGTGCCCTCCTCGCCGGCATCCCTGTCGGAAAAAAATTGGCAGACCCATCCTAGTGAGCTTCAAGGTATACGACAAACTTTTGGTCACGTACCTCGCCGTGTGCAGCCCGGTGCACCATCGCTATATAATGTTGCCCACCATCCCCGGTGAACTCCTCAATTTGGAGACTTTGAGGAGGAGCCCTTGTCATTCATGGTGCTATGGTTGGCGCAATGCAAAATGAATGGACAATGGCATGTTCTGCTGCTTCGTTTGTAAAGTCTGAGCCTGGGCTGTCCAGTTGTCAGCTTGTCCATGGATGCTTCTATTGGTATTTGCATTTGCGGAATGAGTTACTTGTGCTTGACGTGCGCGTAATGGAGTTCTCTGTTATCAACCTCCCATCTGAGCAACGAGCGACTAAGAGTTTTGCCATTGTCGAGGCAGCAAAAGGAATGCTGGGGATACTGACCATAGGTAACCACTAGTGCAGAACCAGGCATTAGCACCGGTTCGTAAGGCCCTATAGTGCCGATTACATAACCGGCACTAATTTGTGGTCACTAAAGGCCCCCCCCTTTAGTACCGGTTCAGCACGAACCAGTGCTAAAGGGCAACCACGTGGCACGAGCCAGCTCCGGGGGCCTGGAGCCCTTTAGTACCGGTTGGTAACACCAACCGGTACTATAAGGTTTGGTGGGTTTTTAGTTTTATGATTTCTTTTTCATTTAATTTTGTGTTTCCATTTTAATTCTTTTTCGTTTGCTGGTATTTTACGATACTACACATTGTACACGTTATGCATCATACATCATGCATGCTTTGTTTATCAACGCTGCTGCTATGTTCATTGCACCCGCTGAAGGAAATATGCCCTAGAGGCAATAATAAAGTTATTATTTATTTCCTTATTTCATGATAAATGTTTATCATTCATGCTAGAATTGTATTAACCGGAAACATGATACATGTGTGAATGCATAGACAAACAAGATGTCACTAGTATGCCTCTACTAGACTAGCTTGTTAATCAAAGATGGTTATGTTTCCTGACCATGAACAAAGAGTTGTTATTTGATTAACAAGGTCACATCATTAGTAGAATGATCTGATTGACATGACCCATTCCATTAGCTTAGCACACGATCGTTTAGTATGTTGCTACTGCTTTTATCCATGACTTATACATGTTCACGTAACTATGAGATTATGCAACTCCGTTTACGGAGGAACACTTTGGTGCTACCAAACGTCCACAACGAATGGGTGATTATAAAGGAGTACTACAGGTGTCTCCAAAGGTAGATGTTGGGTTGGCGTATTTGAGATTAGGTTTTGTCACTCCAATTGTCGGAGAGGTATCTCGGGCCCTCTCGGTAATACACATCATCTGAAGCCTTGCAAGCACTACAACTAATGAGTTAGTTGTGAGATGATGTATTACTGAACGAGTAAAGAGACTTGCCGGTAACGAGATTGAACTAGGTATTGGATACCGATGATCGAATCTCGGGCAAGTAACATACCGATGACAAAGGAACAACGTATGTTGTTATGCTTGATCGACCGACAAAGATCTTCGTAGAATATGTAGGAACCAATATGGGCATCCAGGTCCCGCTATTGGTTATTGACCGAGAATAGTTCTAGGTCATGTCTACATTGTTCTCGAACCGTAGGGTCCGCACGCTTAAGGTTTGATGACAGTTATTATGAGTTTATGTATTTTGATGTACCGAAGAAGTTCGGAGTCCCGGATGTGATCACGGACATGACGAGGAGTCTCGGAATGGTAGAGACATAAATATTGATATTGGGCGGCTATATTCGGACACGGAAAGGTTCGGAAGTTTCGGAGAAAACCGGAGTGCCGGAGGGTTACGGAACCCCGGGGAATATGGGCCTTAGCGGGCCAAGAGGGAGAGAGAGGGCCGCACCAGGAGGTGGCGCCCTGTGGGAGTCCGAATAGGACAAGGAGGGGCGCGCCCCTTCCTCTCCTCTCCCTCTCTTTCCTTCCCCTTCTCCTTCCTAGTTGGACTAGGAGAGGAGTCCTACTCCAACTAGGAGGAGGACTCCCCCCTCCCTTGGCGCACCACTAGGGCCGGCCGGCCTCCCCCTCCCTCCTTTATATACGGGGGCAAGGGGGCACCCTAGAACACACACAAGTTTGATCTACGGATCGTTCCTTAGCCGTGTGCGGTGCCCCCCTCCACCATATTCCACCTCGGTTATACCGTCGCGAAGCTTAGGCGAAGCCCTGCGCCGGTGAAACATCAAGATCGTCACCGTCACCACGCCATCGTGCTGACGGAACTCTCCCTCGACACTCGGCTGGATCGGAGTACGAGGGACGTCATCGAGCTGTACGTGTGTCAAGAACTCGGGGGCGCCGGAGTGGCGGCGGGATCGGTCGGATCGCGAGGAGAACGTCGACTACTTCCTCTACGTTGTGATCGCTTCGCCGGGTCACGAGGGTACGAGACAGCACTCTCCCCTTCGTTGCTATACATCACCATGATCTTGCGTGCGTGCGAGGAAATTTTTGAAATTACTCGTTCCCCAACAATGGTATCGAGCCTAGGTTTTTATGGTTTGATGTTTTGCACGAGTAGAACACAAGTGAGTTGTGGGCGATATAAGTCATACTACCTACCAGCATGTCATACTTTGGTTCAGCGGTATTGTGAGATGAAGCGGCCCAGACCGACATTACGCCAGACGCTTACGCGAGACTGGTTTCACCGCCACGAGCACTCGTTGCTTAAAGGTGACTGGTGGGTGTCTGTCTCTCTCACTTTAGTTGAACTGAGTGTGGCTCGCCCGGTCCTTGAGAAGGTTAAACGGAGTCTATTTGACGAAGTATCGTTGTGGTTTTGATGCGAGGTGAGACTGGTTCTTGCTTAAGCCCGTAGCAGCCACGTAAAATTTGCAACAACAAAGTAGAGGACGTCTAACTTGTTTTTGCAGGACATGTTGTGATGTGATATGGTCAAGGCGTGATGCTATATTTTATTGTATGAGATGATCATGTTTTGTAACCGGTTATCGGCAATCTGGCTGGAGCCATATGGTTGTCGCTTTATTGTATGCAATGCAATGCTTCGTAATGCTTTACTTTATCACTAAGCGGTAGAGATAGTCGTAGAAGCATAAGATTGGCGAGACGACAACGATGCTACGATGGAGATCAAGGTGTCGCTACCGGTGGCGATGGTGATCATGGTGGTGCTGCGGAGATGGAGATCACGAAGCACAAGATGATGATGACCATATCATATCACTTATATTGATTTGCATGTGATGTTTATCCTTTATGCATCTTATCTTGCTTTGATTGACGGTAGCATTATAAGATGATCTCTCACTAAATTATCAAGAAGTGTTCTCCCAGTATGCACCGTTGCCAAAGTTCGTCGTGCCCGGACACCACGTGATGATCGGGTGTGATAAGCTCTCGTCCATCTACAACGGGTGCAAGCCAGTTTTGCACACGCAGAATACTCGGGTTATACTTGACGAGCCTAGCATATGCAGATATGGCCTCGAACACGGAGACCGAAAGGTCGGCGTGAATCATATAGTAGATATGATCAACATAAGATGTTCACCATTGAAAACTACTCCATTTCACGTGATGATCGGTTATGGTTTAGTTGATTTGGATCACGTGATCACTTAGATGACTAGAGAGATGTCTTTCTAAGTGGGAGTTCTTAAGTAATATGATTAATTGAACTTAAATTTATCATGAACTTAGTACTGATAGTATCTTGCTTGTTTATGTTTGATTGTAGATAGATGGCTCGTCTTTGTTGTTCCGTTGAATTTTAATGCGTTCCTTGAGAAAGCAAAGTTGAAAGATGATGGTAGCAATTACACGGACTGGGTCCGTAATTTGAGGATCATCCTCATTGCTGCACGAAGAGTTACGCCTGGATGCACCGCTAGGTGCCAGACCTGCTTCTTTGGAGCAACACGGATGTTGTGAACGTCTGGCGAGCAAAGCTGATGACTACTCTATAGTTCGATGTGCCATGCTTTACGGCTTAGAACCGGGACTTCAACGACGTTTTGAGCGTCATGGAGCATATGAGATGTTCCAGAGTTGAAGTTAATATTCCAACAGAATGCCCGGATTGAGAGATATGAAGTCTCCAATAAGTTCTATAGCTGCAAGATGGAGGAGAACAGTTCATTAGTGAGCACATACTCGTAATGTCCGGGTACTACAATAACTTGACACAATTGGGAGTTAATCTTCCGGATGATTGTGTCATTGATGAATTCTTCAATCACGCCACCAAGCTACAAAGGCTTCGTGATGAACTATAATATGCAAGGGTTAGTAAAGACTATACCGAGCTCTTCGCAATGCTAAAGGCTGCGGAGGTAGAAATCAAGAAGGAGCATCAAGTGTTGATGGTCAATAAGACCACTAGTTTCAAGAAGAAAGGCAAAGGAAAGAAGAAGGAACTTCAAGAAGAACAGCAAGCAAGTTGCTGCTCGGGAGAAGAAACCCAAGTCGGACCTAAGCCTGAAATCGAGTGCTTTTATCGCAAGCGACTGGTCTTTGGAAGCGGAATTGCCCCAAGTATTTGGCGGATAAGAAGGATGGCAAGGTGAACAAAGGTATATGTGATATACATGTTATTGATGTGTACCTTACTAGAGCTCGCAGTAGCACCTGGGTATTTGATACTGGTTCTGTTGCTAATATTTGCAACTCGAAACAGGGACTACGGATTAAGCGAACAATGGCAAAGGACGAGGTGACGATGCGCGTGGGAAATGGTTCCAAAGTCGATGTGATCGCGGTCGGCACGCTACCTCTACATCTACCTTCGGGATTAGTTTTAGACCTAAATAATTGTTATTTGGTGCCTGCGTTGAGCATGAACATTATATCTGGATCTTGTTTGATGCGAGACGGTTATTCATTTAAATCAGAGAATAATGGTTGTTCTATTTATATGAGTAATATCTTTTATGGTCATGCACCCTTGAAGAGTGGTCTATTTTTGATGAATCTCGATAGTAGTGATACACATATTCATAATGTTGAAGCCAAAAGATGCAGAGTTGATAATGATAGTGCAACTTATTTGTGGCACTGCCGTTTAGGTCATATCGGTATAAAGCGCATGAAGAAACTGTTGGGGAACGTAGCAGAAATTCAAAAATTTTCCTACGTGTCACCAAGATCTATCTATGGAGAGACCAGCAACGAGTAGTAAGAGAGTGCATCTACATACCCTTGTAGATCGCTAAGCGGAAGCGTTCAAGTGAACGGGGTTGATGGAGTCGTACTCGTCGTGATTCAAATCACCGATGATCAAGTGCGAACATACGGCACCTCCGCGTTCAACACACGTACAGCCCGACGATGTCTCCCACGCCTTGATCCAGCAAGGAGAGAGGAGAGGTTGAGGAAGACTCCATCCAGCAGCAGCACAACGGCGTGGTGGTGGTGGATGAGTGTGGCAATCCAGCAGGGCTTCGCTAAGCACCACAGGAGAGGAGGAGTACTTGGGAGAGAGGAGAGGGCTGCAACCAAAGGCAGAGACCGAATCACGTGTATTCTGTGTGTTCTCTGGGCAGCCCCTAGGCCTCACTATTTATAGGGGGAGAGGAGGGCTGCGCCCCTTTAGGGTTTCCCACCCCAGGGGGCGGCCAGCCCCAGATCCCATCTGGTGGCGGCGAGGGGAGAGAGGGGAGGCGCACCTGTGGTGGGCCTTAGGGCCCATCTGCCCTAGGGTTTGCCCCTTCCCCACTTCCCACGCCTTGGGCCTTGGTGGGGCGCCCCAGCCCACCTAGGGGCTGGTCCCTCCCACACTTGGCCCACGCAGCCTCTCAGGGCAGGTGGCCCCACTTGGTGGACCCCGGGACCCTCCGGTGGTCCCATGACGTTACCGATAAACCCGAAACTTTTCGGTGACCAAAACAGGACTTCCCATATATAAATCTTTACCTCCGGACCATTCCGAACTCCTCGTGACGTCCGGGATCTCATCCGGACTCGAACAACATTCGGTAACCACATACAAGCTTCCTTTATAACCCTAGCGTCATCGAACCTTAAGTGTGTAGACCCTACGGGTTCGGGAGACATGAGACATGACCGAGACGTTCTCCGGTCAATAACCAACAGCGGATCTGGATACCCATGTTGGCTCCCACATGTTCCACGATGATCTCATCGGATGAACCACGATGTCAAGGACTCAATCGATCCCGTATACAATTCCCTTTGTCTAGCGGTATTTTACTTGCCCGAGATTCGATCGTCGGTATACCGATACCTTGTTCAATCTCGTTACGGCAAGTCTCTTTACTCGTTCCGTAACACATCATCCCGTGATCAACCCCTTGGTCACATTGTGCACATTATGATGATGTCCTACCGAGTGGGCCCAGAGATACCTCTCCGTTTGCACGGAGTGACAAATCCCAGTCTCGATCCGTGTCAACCCAACAGACACTTTCGGAGATACCTGTAGTGCACCATTATAGTCACCCGATTCGTTGTGACGTTTGATACACCCAAAGCACCCTACGGTATCCGGAGTTACACGATCTCATGGTCTAAGGAAGAGATACTTGACATTGGAAAAGCTCTAGCAAACGAACTACACGATCTTTGTGCTATGCTTAGGATTGGGTCTTGTCCATCACATCATTCTCCTAATGATGTGATCCGTTATCAACGACATCCAATGTCCATAGCCAGGAAACCATGACTATCTGTTGATCACAACGAGCTAGTCAACTAGAGGCTCACTAGGGACATATTGTGGTCTTTGTATTCACACGTGTATTACGATTTCCGGATAATACAGTTATAGCATGAATAAAAGACAATTATCTTGAACAAGGAAATATAATAATACTTTTATTATTGCCTCTAGGGCATATTTCCAACAGTCTCCCACTTGCACTAGAGTCAATAATCTAGTTCACATCGCCATGTGATTTAACATTGACAGGTCACATCGCCATGTGACCAACATCATCAAATGAGTTCTGGGGTTTGATCAAGTTTTGCTTGTGAGAGAGGTTTTTAGTCAACGGGTCTGAACCTTTCAGGTCCGTGTGTGCTTTGCAAATTTCTAGGTCATATTGTAAATGCTGCTTTCATGCTCCACTTGGAGCTATTCCAAATGGTTGCTCCACTATACGTATCCGGTTTGCTACTCAGAGTCATTCGGATAGGTGTTAAAGCTTGCATCGACGTAACCCTTTACGCCGAACTCTTTATTACCTACATAATCGAGAAATATGTCCTTATTACTCCAAGGACAATTTTTTTGACCACTGTTCAATGATCCATTCCTGGATCATTCTTGTACCCCTTGACTGACTCATGGCAAGGAACACTTCCGGTGCGGTACACAACATAGCATACTGTAGAGCCTATGTATAAAGCATAGGGGACGACCTTCGTCCTTTTTCTCTCTTCTGCCGTGGTCGAGCTTTAAGTCTTAACTTCATACCTTACATCTCAGGCAAGAACTCCTTCTTTGACTGATCCATCTTGAACACCTTCAAGATCATGTTAAGGTATATGCTCATTTGAAAGTACCATTAAGCGTTTTTTATCTATCCTCATAGATCTTGATGCTCAATGTTCAAGTAGCTTAATCCAGGTTTTCCATTGAAAAACCCTTTTCAAATAACCCTATATGCTTTATAGAAATTCTACATCATTTCTGATCAACAATATGTCAATAACATATACTCACCAGAAATTCTATAGTGCTCCCACTCACTTCTTTGGAAATACAAGTTTCTCATAAATTTGTATAAACCCAAAATCTTTGATCATCTTATCAAAGTACATATTCCAACTCCGAGATGCTTACTCCAGTCCTTAGAAGGATTGCTGGAGCTAGCATACCTTTTAGCATCCTTAGGATCGACAAAAACTTTCGGATTGTATCACATACAACCTTTCCTTACGAAGACTGGTAAGGAAACTTGTTTTGACATCCATCTGCCAGATTTCATAAATGCAGCTTGTGCTAACATGATTCCGACGGACTTAAGCATCGCTACGAATGAGAAAATCTCATTGTAGTCAACTCCTTGAACTTGTGAAAAAACTCTTTGCCACAAGTCGAGCTTCATAGACGGTGACATCACCGTCCACGTCTGTCTTCTTCTTAAAGATCCATTTATCTCAATGGCTTGCCGATCATCGGGCAAGTCCACCAAAGTCCATGCTTTGTTCTGATACATGGATCCTATCTCGGATTTCATGGCTTCTAACCATTTGTCGGAATTTGGGCCCACCATTGCTTCTCCATAGCTCGTAGGTTCATTGTTGTCTAGCAACATGACCTTCAAGACAAGATTACTGTATCGCTCTGAAGCAGTACGCATCCTTGTCACCCTATGAGGTACGGTAGTGACTTGATCCGAAGTTTCATGATCACTATCATAAGCTTCTACTTCAATTGGTGTAGGTGCCACAGGAACAACTTCCTGTGCCCTGCTACACACTAGTTGTAGTGACGGTTCAATAACCATATCAAGTCTCCACCATCCTCCCACTCAACTTTTCGAGACAAACTTTTCCTCGAGAAAGGACCCGATTCAAGAAACAATCCCTATTGTTTTCGGATCTGAATTAGGAGGTATACCCAACTGTTTTGGGTGTCCTATGAAGATGCATTTTATCCGCTTTGGGTTCGAGCTTATCAACTGAAACTTTTTCACATAAGCGCCGCAGCCCCAAACCTTTAAGAAACGACAACTTAGGTTTCTCAAACCATAGTTCAAACGGTGTCGTCTCAACGGAATTACGTGGTGCCCTATTTAAAGTGAATGTGGTTGTCTCTAATGCCTAACCCATAAACGATAGTGGTAATTCGATAAGAGACATCATGGTACGCACCGTATCCAATAGGGTGCAACTATGATGTTCGGACACACCATCAAACTATGGTGTTCCAGGCGGTATTAATTGTGAAACAATTTCCACAATGTTTTAATTGTGTGCCAAACTCGTAACTCAGATACTCATCTTTATGATCATATCATAGACATTTCATCCTCTTGTCACGATGATCTTCAGCTTCACTCTGAAATTACTTGAACCATTCAATAATTCAGACTTGTGTTTCATCAAGTAAATATACTCTACATCTACTCGAATCACCTGTGAAGTAAGAACATAACGATATTCATTTGATGCCTCAAAGACTCATTGGACTGCACACATCAAAATGTGTTACTTCCAACAAGTTGCTATCTTGTTCCATTTCTGAAAAACGAGGCTTTTTAGTCATCTTGCCCATGTGGTATGATTTGCATATCTCAAGTGATTCAAAATCAAGTGAGTCCAAATGATCGATCTGCATGGAGTTTCTTCATGCGTATACACCAACAGACATGGTTCGCATGTCTTCAAACTTTTCAAAAACGAGTGAGTCCAAAGATCCATCAACATGGAGCTTCTTCATGCGTTTTACACCAATATGACTTATATGGCAGTGCCACAAGTAAGTGGTACTATCATTATTATCTTTTGGCATGAAAATGTGTATCACTACGATCGAGATTTCAATAAACCATTCATTTCAGGTGCAAGACCATTGAAGGTATTATTCAAATAAACAGAGTAACCATTATTCTCCTTAAATGAATAACCGTATTGCGATAGACATAATCCAATCATGTCTATGCTCAACGCAAAGACCAAATCTCGATGGTAGAGGGAGCGTGCGATGCTTGATCACATCAACCTTGGAAACACTTCCAACACATATCGTCAGCTCACCTTTAGCTAGTCTCCGTTTATTCCGTAGCTTTTATTTCGAGTTACTAACACTTAGCAACCGAACCGTATCTAATACCCTGGTGCTACTAGGAGTACTAGTAAAGTACACATTAACATAATGTATATCCAATATACTTCTATCGACCTTGCCAGCCTTCTCATCTACCAAGTATCTAGGGTGGTTACGCTTGATGACTGTTCCTCTTATTACGAAGCACTTAGTCTCGGGTTTGGGTTCAACCTTGGGTTTCTTCACTAGAGCAGCGACTGATTTGCCGTTTCATGAAGTATCCCTTGACTTGCCCTTGCCCTTCTTGAAACTAGTGGTTTCACCAACCATCAACAATTGATGCTCCTTCTTGATTTCTACTTTCGCATGTGTCAAACATCGCGAATACCTCAAGGATCATCATATCTATCCCTGATATGTTATAGTTCATCACGAAGCTCTAGCAGCTTGGTGGCAATGACTTTGGAGAAACATCACTATCTCATCTGGAAGATCGACTCCCACTCGATTTAAGTGATTGTTGCACTCAGACAATCTGAGCACAAGCTCAACGATTGAGCTTTTCTCCCTTAGTTTGCAGGCTAAGAAAATCGTCGGAGGTCTCATACCTCTTGACGTGGGCACGAGCCTGAAATCTCAATTTCAGCCCTCGAAACATCTCATATGTTCCGTGACGTTTCGAAAACGTCTTTGGTGCCTCAACTCTAAACCATTTAACTGAACTATCACGTAGTTATCAAAACGTGTATGTCCGATGTTCGCAACATCCACAAACGACGTTTGGGGTTCAGCACATTGAGCGGTGCATTAAGGACATAAGCTTTCTACTGTCCGCATAATCGCTACTGTCAACTTTCAACTATATTTTCTCTAGGAACATATCTAAACAGTGGAACTAAAGCGCGAGCTTACGACATAATTTGCAAAGGTCTTTTGACTATGTTCAGGATAATTAAGTTCATCTTATGAACTCCCACTCAGATAGACATCCCTCTGGTCATCTAAGTGATTACATGATCCAAGTCAACTAGCCCGTGTCCGATCATCACGTGAGACGGACTAGTCATCATCGGTGAACATCTTCATGTTGATCGTATCTACTATACGACTCATGCTCGACCTTTCGGTCTCCGTGTTCGAGGCCATGTGCGCACATGCTAGGCTCGTCAAGTTAACCCCAAGTGTTTTTTTGTGTAAAACTGTCTTACACCCGTTGTATGTGAACGTAAGAATCCATCACACCCGATCATCACGTGGTGCTTAGAAGCGACGAACTGTAGCAACGGTGCACAGTCAGGGGAGAACACTTCTTGAAATTTTGTAAGGGATCATCTTATTTACTACCGTCGTCCTAAGTAAACAAGATGCATAAACATGATAAACATCACATGCAATCAAATAGTGACATGATATGGCCAATATCATTTTGCTCCTTTGATCTCCATCTTCGGGCTCCATGATCATCATCGTCACCGCATGACACCATGATCTCCATCATCATGATCTCCATCATCGTGTCTCCATGAAGTCGTCTCGCCAACTTATTACTTCTACTACTATGGCTACCGGTTAGCAATAAAGTAAAGTAATTACATGGCGTTGTTCAATGACACGCAGGTCATACAATAAATAAAGACAACTCCTATGGCTCCTGCCGGTTGTCATACTCATCGACATGCAAGTCGTGAATCCTATTACAAGAACATGATCAATCTCATACATCACATATCATTCATCACATTCATCTTGGCCATATCACATCACATAGCATACCCTGCAAAAACAAGTTAGACGTCCTCTAATTGTTGTTTGCATGTTTTACGTGGCTGCTATGGGTTTCTAGCAAGAACGTTTCTTACCTACGCAAAACCACAACGTGATTTGCCAATTGCTATTTACCCTTCATAAGGACCCTTTTCATCGAATCCGTTCCGACTAAAGTGGGAGAGACTGGCACCCGCTAGCCACCTTATGCACGAAGTGCATGTCAATCGGTGGAACCTGTCTCACGTAAGAGTACGTGTAAGGTCGGTCCGGGCCGCTTCATCCCACAATACCGTCGAAACAAGATTGGACTAGTAACGGTAAGCATATTGAACAAAAACAACGCCCACAACTACTTTGTGTTCTACTCGTGCAAAGAATCTACGCAATAGACCTAGCTCATGATGCCACTGTTGGGGAACGTAGCAGAAATTCAAAAATTTTCCTACGTGTCACCAAGATCTATCTATGGAGAGACCAGCAACGAGTAGTAAGAGAGTGCATCTACATACCCTTGTAGATCGCTAAGCGGAAGCGTTCAAGTGAACGGGGTTGATGGAGTCGTACTCGTCGTGATTCAAATCACCGATGATCAAGTGCCGAACGCACGGCACCTCCGCGTTCAACACACGTACAGCCCGACGATGTCTCCCACGCCTTGATCCAGCAAGGAGAGAGGGAGAGGTTGAGGAAGACTCCATCCAGCAGCAGCACAACGGCGTGGTGGTGGTGGATGAGTGTGGCAATCCAGCAGGGCTTCGCTAAGCACCACAGGAGAGGAGGAGTACTTGGGAGAGAGGAGAGGGCTGCAACCAAAGGCAGAGACCGAATCACGTGTATTCTGTGTGTTCTCTGGGCAGCCCCTAGGCCTCACTATTTATAGGGGAGAGGAGGGCTGCGCCCCCTTTAGGGTTTCCCACCCCAAGGGGCGGCGGCCAGCCCCCCAGATCCCATCTGGTGGCGGCCAGAGGGGGAGAGAGGGGGAGGCGCACCCAGGGTGGGCCTTAGGGCCCATCTGCCCTAGGGTTTGCCCCCCTTCCCCACTTCCCACGCCTTGGGCCTTGGTGGGGGGCGCCCCAGCCCACCTAGGGGCTGGTCCCCTCCCACACTTGGCCCACGCAGCCTTCTGGGGCAGGTGGCCCCACTTGGTGGACCCCCGGGACCCTCCCGGTGGTCCCGGTACGTTACCGATAAACCCCGAAACTTTTCCGGTGACCAAAACAGGACTTCCCATATATAAATCTTTACCTCCGGACCATTCCGGAACTCCTCGTGACGTCCGGGATCTCATCCGGACTCCGAACAACATTCGGTAACCACATACAAGCTTCCTTTATAACCCTAGCGTCATCGAACCTTATGTGTAGACCCTACGGGTTTGGGAGACATGCGAGACATGACCGAGACGTTCTCCGGTCAATAACCAACAGCGGATCTGGATACCCATGTTGGCTCCCACATGTTCCACGATGATCTCATCGGATGAACCACGATGTCAAGGACTCAATCGATCCGTATACAATTCCCTTTGTCTAGCGGTATTTTACTTGCCCGAGATTCGATCGTCGGTATACCGATACCTTGTTCAATCTCGTTACGGCAAGTCTCTTTACTCGTTCCGTAACACATCATCCCGTGATCAACCCCTTGGTCACATTGTGCACATTATGATGATGTCCTACCGAGTGGGCCCAGAGATACCTCTCCGTTTACGGAGTGACAAATCCATCTCGATCCGTGTCAACCCAGCAGACACTTTCGGAGATACCTGTAGTGCACCATTATAGTCACCCGATTACGTTGTGACGTTTGATACACCCAAAGCACCCTACGGTATCCGGGAGTTACACGATCTCATGGTCTAAGGAAGAGATACTTGACATTGGAAAAGCTCTAGCAAACGAACTACACGATCTTTGTGCTATGCTTAGGATTGGGTCTTGTCCATCACATCATTCTCCTAATGATGTGATCCCGTTATCAACGACATCCAATGTCCATAGCCAGGAAACCATGACTATCTGTTGATCACAACGAGCTAGTCAACTAGAGGCTCACTAGGGACATATTGTGGTCTTTGTATTCACACGTGTATTACGATTTCCGGATAATATAGTTATAGCATGAATAAAAGACAATTATCATGAACAAGGAAATATAATAATACTTTTATTATTGCCTCTAGGGCATATTCCCAACAGAAACTCCATACTGATGGACTTTTGGAGTCACTTGATTATGAATCACTTGGCACTTGCGAACCGTGCCTCATGGGCAAGATGACTAAAACCCCGTTCTCCGGTACTATGGAGAGAGCAACAGATTTGTTGGAAATCATACATACAGATGTATGTGGTCCGATGAATGTTGAGGCTCATGGCGGATATCGTTATTTTCTCACCTTCACAGATGACTTAAGCAGATATGGGTATATCTACTTAATGAAACATAAGTCTGAAACATTTGAAAAGTTCAAAGAATTTCAGAGTGAAGTTGAAAATCATCGTAACAAGAAAATTAAATTTCTACGATCTGATCGTGGAGGTGAATATTTGAGTTACGAGTTTGGTCTACATTTGAAACAATGCGGAATAGTTTCGCAACTTACGCCACCCGGAACACCACAGCGTAATGGTGTGTCCGAACGTCGTAATCGCACTTTACTAGATATGGTGCGATCTATGATGTCTCTTACAGATTTACCGCTATCGTTTTGGGGTTATGCTCTAGAGACGGCCGCATTCACACTGAATAGAACACCGTCGAAATCCGTTAAGACGACACCTTGTGAACTATGGTTTGGCAAGAAACCAAAGTTGTCGTTTCTTAAAGTTTGGGGATGCGATGCTTATGTGAAAAAGCTTCAACCTGATAAGCTCGAACCCAAATCGGAGAAATGTGTCTTCATAGGATACCCAAAGGAAACAGTTGGGTACACCTTCTATCACAGATCCGAAGGCAAGACATTCGTTGCTAAGAATGGATCCTTTCTAGAGAAGGAGTTTCTCTCGAAAGAAGTGAGTGGGAGGAAAGTAGAACTTGATGAGGTAATAGTACCTTCTCCCTTACTTGAAAGTAGTTAAATCACGAAACCGGTTTCTGAGACATCTACACCAAGTAGTGAGGAAGTTGATGATGTTGATCATGAAACTTCAGATCAAGTTACTGCAGAACCTCGTAGATCAACCAGAGTAAGATCCGCACCAGAGTGGTACGGTAATCCAGTTCTGGAAATCATGCTACTAGATCATGATGAACCTACAAACTATGAAGAAGCGATGGTGAGCCCAGATTCCGCAAAATGGCTAGAGGCCATGAAATCTGAGATGGGATCCATGTATGAAAACAAAGTATGGACTTTGGTTGACTTGCCCGAGGGTAGGCAAGCAATAGAAAACAAGTGGATCTTCAAGAAGAAGACTGACGCTGACGGTAATGTTACTGTCTACAAAGCTTGACTTGTCGCAAAAGGTTCGACAAGTTCAAGGGATTGACTACGATGAGACCTTCTCACCCGTAGCGATGCTTAAGTCTGTCCGAATCATGTTAGCAATTGCCGCATTTTATGATTATGAAATTTGGCAAATGGATGTAAAGACTGCATTCTGAATGGATTTCGGAAGAAGAGTTGTATATGATGCAACAGAAGGTTTTATCGATCCAAAAGGAGCTAACAAAGTGTGCAAGCTCCAGCGATCCATTTATGGACTGGTGCAAGCATCTCGGAGTTGGAATAAACGCTTTGATAGTGTGATCAAAGCATTTGGGTTTGTACAGACTTTTGGAGAAGCCTGTATTTACAAGAAAGTGAGTGGGAGCTCTGTAGCATTTTCGATATTATATGTAGATGACATATTGCTGATCGGAAATGATATAGAATTTCTGGATAGCATAAAGGGATACTTGAATAAGAGTTTTTCAATGAAAGACCTCGGTGAAGCTGCTTACATATTGGGCATTAAGATCTATAGAGATAGATCAAGACGCTTAATTGGACTTTCACAAAGCACATACCTTGACAAAATTTTGAAGAAGTTCAAAATGGATCAAGCAAAGAAAGGGTTCTTGCCTGTGTTACAAGGTGTGAAGTTGAGTAAGACTCAATGCCCGACCAACGCAGAAGATAGAGAGAAAATGAAAGATGTTCCTATGCTTCAGCCATAGGCTCTATCATGTATGCAATCTGTGTACCAGACTGATGTGTGCCTTGCTATAAGTTTAGCAGGAGGTACCAAAGTAATCCAGAGTGGATCATTGGACAGCGGTCAAGAACATCCTGAAATACCGAAAAGGACTAAGGATATGTTTCTCGATATGGAGGTGACAAAGAGCTCATCGTGGCAGTTACGTTGATGCAAGCTTTGACATCGATCCGGACGATTCTAAATCGCAGACCGGATACGTATTTACACTAAACGGAGGAGCTGTCGGATGGTGCAGTTCTAAACAAAGCGTCGTGGCGGGATCTACATGTGAAGCGGAGTACATAGCAGCTTCGAAGCAGCTAATGAAGGAGTGCGGATGAAGGAGTTCATATCCGATCTAGGTGTCATACCTAGTGCATCGGGTCCAATGAAAATCTTCGTGACAATCTTGGAGCAATTGCCTTAGCGAAGGAATCCAGATTTCACAAGAGGACCAAGCACATCAAGAGACGCTTCAATTCTATCCAGGACTTAGTCCGGTGGGAGACATAGAGATTTGCAAGATACATACGGATCTGAATGTTGCGAGACCGTTGACTAAGCCTCTTCCACGAGCGAAACATGATCAGCACCAAGACTCCATGGGTGTTAGAATCATTACTATGTAATCTAGATTATTGACTCTAGTGCAAGTGGGAGATGAAGGAAATATGCCCTAGAGGCAATAATAAAGTTATTATTTATTTCCTTATTTCATGATAAATGTTTATCATTCATGCTAGAATTGTATTAACCGGAAACATGATACATGTGTGAATGCATAGACAAACAAGATGTCACTAGTATGCCTCTACTAGACTAGCTTGTTAATCAAAGATGGTTATGTTTCCTGACCATGAACAAAGAGTTGTTATTTGATTAACAAGGTCACATCATTAGTAGAATGATCTGATTGACATGACCCATTCCATTAGCTTAGCACACGATCGTTTAGTATGTTGCTACTGCTTTTATCCATGACTTATACATGTTCCTGTAACTATGAGATTATGCAACTCCAGCCACGGAGGAACACTTTGGTGCTACCAAACGTCACAACGTAATCGGGTGATTATAAAGGAGTACTACAGGTGTCTCCAAAGGTAGATGTTGGGTTGGCGATTTGAGATTAGGTTTTGTCACTCCGATTGTCGGAGAGGTATCTCTGGGCCTCTCGGTAATACACATCATGAAGCCTTGCAAGCACTACAACTAATGAGTTAGTTGTGAGATGATGTATTACGGAACGAGTAAAGAGACTTGCCGTAACGAGATTGAACTAGGTATTGGATACCGACGATCGAATCTCGGGCAAGTAACATACCGATGACAAAGGAACAACGTATGTTGTTATGCGGTCCGACCGACAAAGATCTTCGTAGAATATGTAGGAACCAATATGGGCATCCAGGTCCCGCTATTGGTTATTGACCGAGAATAGTTCTAGGTCATGTCTACATTGTTCTCGAACCGTAGGGTCCATGCACGCTTAAGGTTTCGATGGCGGTTATTATGAGTTTATGTATTTTGATGTACCGAAGAAGTTGAGTCCCGGATGTGATCACGGACATGACGAGGAGTCTCGGAATGGTCGAGACATAAAGATTGATATATTGGACGGCTATATTCGGACACCGGAAAGGTTTGGAAGTTTCCGGAGAAAA
>CM038147.1:9351173-9457751 GCA_021437245.1 Aegilops speltoides
TGAAGGTATGGAAGACGAGGTCTGTGTTCGGGACTTGAGTATCGCACAAACTCGATACACCTCATTGCCTAGATCAAATGCATATCTGTAAGAATGTCCTTGAGAGTTTGCTCGCAACACTGATGAACATGCCGGATAAGACCAAGGATGGGCCGAAGGCAAGAAAAGACTTGCAAGATTTGAAAATCAGGGAAGATCTGCACATGCCGCCCGTAAAATGTCGACGAGACAGAGACGGAGACAGAGGCACGGAGAAGAAGGGCAAGAAATTAAAGAAAGAAGATTATTTCCCCCTCTTGCTTCACCTTAAGTCAGCTGAGATCAATCAATTCTTTAAGTGCCTTACGGAGTGAAAGTTAGTTCGATTATCGTGGCAAGATAAGCGAGATATCTAGACACGGACAAGAAAAGGTTCAGCGGGATGAAGTCTCATGACTGTCATGTGATGATGACGCAGATACTACCTGTTGCCCTTAGAGGGATAATGGACAAGCACGTCCGTGAAACGCTTATTGGTCTCGCAACTTTTTGACGCCATCTCGAAAGTCGATCAGTGTGAAGCAGCTCCAAAGGCTACAGGAAGAGATCGTTGTGATCTTGAATGAGCTTGAGATGTACTTCCGCCCGCGTTCTTCGACGTGATGGTGCATCTGTGTGTCCATATTGTGGATGACATAATAGACTGGGGCCGCCATTCCTGCACAACATGATGCCGTTTGAGAGGATGAATGGGATCATCAAAGGATTCGTTCATAACATGTCCCGTCCGGATGGAAGCATCGTCCGAGGCTATTTGGCACAAGAGTGCATCTCTTTCGTGAGAATTTTCTATATGGTGCAGACCAGCCACTTTGGTGTTAGTGTTGGTTTGCCCGCTAACAAGCACGATGGGAGGCTGAAGGAGATGGTCATCAGAACGGTCGCAGGAACTGCACGTGGCATACTCAGATCGACGCAGCGATTTTGACAGAGCAAACTTGGTAGTGCTACAACACCTAGACGAGGTAGATCCTTTCGTGGCAATCGCACAAAGAAATTATCGCAAAGAAGTATCGTGACGGGGTATGCAGGACGGACGCCGGTTACTAGAGAGCACAACTCCACTTTCCTGCATTGGTTCAAAGAGCATATTATTGCTAATCCCGGAGGAGGGCTCTAAGGACGGATTGCTCATATACGCCTTAGCACATGGCCCTCGCCCAACCTCGTAACCTATCGGGCATATGATATCAACGGATACACGTTCTACACGGAGGCAAAAGATATGGACAGTGATGATCGTAACTCGGGGTGATGATGGAATGCATGACCGCAGCGACAACGGCACAACCGAACGATTTTATGGAAGGGTCGAGGAGATCTGGGAGCTTGACTACTCGACTGCACAACACGACGATGTTCCGTGTCGATGGGCTAAGAATGTCGAAGAGAAAGCCGGATGTTCACTACCATGACTATACCCGACGCCAAGAGCGCTACCGTCAACGCTATCGCAAAAAGAGCCATGGGTACACGCTAAGCACGTGACACAATGCTTCTTCATAACTCGACCAGCGCAATCCCAGCCGTGTTGTCGGAGGAGAGGCAAAAGGAACATCATTGGAATGGATGGAGTCGCCAACGAGGAAGACTATGATCAGACGGCAACCCAATGAGGGAAGATGACGACGATGATGAAGTATACGCCAAAAGAAGAATCAATACTACGTTACCTAAGAAAAATCGCACTCCATGGAAAAGGCAAAGTCACAATGAGGGGCTCAATTATTCTTGACGAACAAGAAGGGAAAGAAGCTGACTCAAAACGAAAACGTCAAGACCGAGGAAACGTATGTTATGGGTCCAATGATGTGTAATAGATATATGTTCCTATTTTGTATACACACTTAGCCATATGATGTGTAATATATATGTTCCTATTTTGCATACATATTTAACCGTCAAATGATGCAATATATATCGCCTCCCTTCGCTCAACGCCTCGGAAATAAAAGTGGGATAAAATAAAGGAAAAGAAAATGAAAACTGGCAGAGCGACGGCAGTAGCAGCGCGTTCCTTATAAACCGCTGCCGCTACGCACCATAGTAGCAGCGTTTCTTATAAACCGCTGCCGCCACGCACTGTAGTAGCAGCGTGTTTACCATCAAGCGCTGCAGCTACAGATCATAGTAGTAGCGCGTTTCGCATAACGCGCCATCGCTACGCCCACTTAACCCAAAATTTTCACTCGCGCAGCTTCATCCCGCCACATTTCCCCAAATCCCCACTCTCTCCGTCGCTCCGCCGCGCCCGTCGCTCCGCCGCGCCCGACCTGCCCGGCGCTTCGCCCCGACTCGCCGGCGGCGGCGCTAGCCTCAGCGCTTCGCCCGTCTCTGCCTCGACCCGACTCGGCGCGCTCGCCCCGACTTGGCGCGCGACCCGACTCGGCGGCGCCCCGACCTCGGCCGCGCCGACCAGCGCTCGCCCCGACCCGTCGGCCCTCGCCTCCCTCCTCGCCCTGCACTCTCAGTAAACTCCCCCCTCTCGCTAGGGTTCATGTTAATTAATTAGGTTATCTATTTAGTTATGAATTTAGCTAGGTTTCAAAATTAGCTGAATTTATATGGAAATTTGAACTGGACATGTGATATGTGCATATGTCATGTTTTGGACATGTCATGTTTGGAAAATGATCCGAGTGGCCTATGTTACGCGAAATGTTGATTCATTTCGTTTGGTGAATTTCAGCGCCGATATGTCCATTTTTAGCAAAGGTCATGCCGAAATTTCCGTGAATAAAGGCATGATTTGTGCTACATAGTTGGCATATCGAAAGTGCTGGCACATAGATTTCTTTTACGTCATTTCTCATTTATTCATACTTTTAGAAATAAATGAGGCCACTTAATCATAGGAAACATGTCGAACAACGAAGAAACTGGGCCTTCTGACCAAGATGCAGACGAGATGGATTATGATGGTGAACAAGAGTACCTCGACTATTTGACTGCTAAGCAAGGTTTGCAGGTCGGCCTCGATGATGGTACCGACGCCGACATCGACACCGACGGCGCCGGCACCGACGGCGCCGGCACCGATGGCGGCGCCGAGACCGGTGGGGAAGGTACCGGCGGGGAAGGTACCGGCCTCGATGCCGATACCGAAAAGAGGAAGCATAAGAAGCAGAGGATACGAAAACCTAACAAACTAGGGATTGGACGACTTGTGATCACAAAGATGGCACCTGGCAAGTTTGAGCCGTTAGAGCCGGAAGAACCTCGCAAGTGCTATGGGAACCAAGTAGGATGCATCCTACGGGAATGCGCGAGCATCAACGACGATGACTTAAGGAGTAAAGAACATTTGACGCAGTTGCTCCTAACGAAGTTGCACAAGAGATTCAAGTTCCCGACGGGATGATAACATAGAACAACCGTGGATGATCCAAGATGAAAAAGATTAACAATCACGCCATGGGCATGTTCAGCAATGATTTGGCCTCCGGAAAGGGAGGGTGAAACGAGCTATTGAGGCTGATGAACCCCGTCCAAGATTCGGAGGAAAATCCGACACTTACGGAAGAGGAGTTCAAAAGTTCAAGGACACTTGCGCTACCGAGGCAGCCAAGGCTAAGGCTGCGAAATTCAAAAGCCTTCAGCTCGAACACGGGAAGCATCGCCGAAGCCGTGGCTACCTCGTAAAAGGCCCATATGGGATAAGGAGGACGCGAACGTGAAGCCGCGGGTCTCCTGCACCTTCGCGAAGTTCACCAACCCCTTGGAGCATGACTTCATCAGGCCCGCTACAAGTGGGACAAGGAGAAAAGGTTTTTACACGGACAAGATCACGAGGAAATTGATTAGACTACTAGAGAAGCAACACCGCTTGCAGCTGAAAGCCCTACTTCTCGATGAGGCCCAAGTGGGACACCCTCTCAACCGGCCTTGAACGAACTTAAGGGACTCCCGCTGGACCAGCGGCCGCAATATGGTCGTGTGCACGGCGCCGAGACGGCGCCACGTGGAAGGTGTTTTACAACGACGCCCGGAGGCCAAGAAGCGAAAAGAAGTTTAGTCAGCGGACATCGACGCAAAGGTGAAGCTTGCGGTCGAGAAAAAGCAGCCGAGGACGAAAAAAGCAGCCGAGGACAAATATGAGTTGCTACAGAGCAGTAAATGCAGCAGAATCGCCTGCGAAATGATTTCGCTACTAACTTGGTTCCATTATCATCAATCGGGCGAAGGAAAATCGAGACAAGACGGTACATGATTTCCGATGCCCGTTTCTCGCGAGCAACTCCATGAACAACAACACCATCGCACCATCACTTGCTCAAGCAACCGGGCCTCCTCGCAGCCGCCGCTCCGCCATAGCAGCCCGTCCTCGGCCTCAAAGCGCTAGGTGGGCCTTCGTCTTTGGCTGAGCTTGACGCCGCCACGGTAATTACATGTCGCACCAACATATATATATAGATAATATTCCATTTTGTTGCCTTTCGGTTGTTTTACACCACAAACATATGTGTTTGCAGCGAAAGAAACCCCATGCACCATACTCTACTTGATCAAAGGCCGAAGGTGGACGTGGGAAAGGGGATGATAATGGACCCTCTCAACGCACATTCCACAACCACCCGATCTCGCTGGGCACTTCAGGTTAGCTTGACCAGTGTGAAATCGGGCACGAGGATTTGCCTCCTCCAAGACAAAGATGTGGGAGCGGACGACGAGACCCCGCCATGGATTGGACGATGCAAGGGTTGGGTGCTGCTATGGTCAAGAATCTTATTAAATGCGAGCCGCCGAGAGCACACCAATAACTACCACACATCAACAAGCATGTGCGGAGACCACCACCCCACCCACGCAATTACCAGCTCCTGTAGTAGTGCGGGTGAGAGCGGCGGACGACATGATGAAGGGGTGCAATAGTATGGCTGATGTACCAGAGAAGCAGAGAATGGATGATGAGACGGAGGTCGACCCTATGGATTACCTCAATACAAACGCGTATGACTGTGACATAGATATGATGAGTCAACCATATGACGAATCGGGCTATCAACTTGCTAATGAGGATATGGATGATATGCCGGGCAGGGCCGCACCATGGAATGCAAAAGTCTCTCTTCATGAAATCCTCACAGACACGCTCAAGATGCCGCCAACACAGGCTCAACTAGCCGGGCGCGAGGGTCGTCAAGATTTAGCCCGGGAACACTTGGGCAGGGGTTAAGGAAGGGTCCGAAGGTGTGCCCAAGAAAAGGAGAGGAAGAGATCGGGAAGGTAATCGCCTCCAAACAAGCGAGCACACAGCAGCCAGACGATGCATTCTGAAGAGCGTGTACCCGTGAAAGGTGCAGTCATGTTCCATCTCACGGGCGAGCCGATGCTACCGCCAAAACCGCTGGAGGCACTATCAGGGGATCTCAGGAGACTGCACGACCATGTGCTGTTGACTGAGAAAAGCCTACTAGCCTCAAAGGATCCAGGATATCCGACATACGCGGCTCGTGTGCCTGAGGGGAAGTGCTACGTCGACACACGGCCCGCGGAGGTGTTCTTCCTGCGGTTTGACCATATCTTTGAGATGTTTCTAACAAGGCGGCTTGATTTTACTATCGTCCGCCTTTTTGCGCTACATATGAGCTCCGTCGTGAAGAGTGAAGAAGTCTCGCAAATCTGTGTGGCGGATCCGTACTACATGCACGAGTCTTTCTTGAGTCTCGGCGACTTTGAGCGTGAAACTGCTAGGGAGTACCTCCAAAACTTCATGGTACAGAATAAGGACCGGGAAATTGTCCTCGTGCCTTATCATCCAAAGTAAGTCAGTTCCGGACAACCCTTTCGTACATTTCAATCATTCCTTCTCTCTCATATGGGGAATAATTTGAGGTGTCTTTTCCCCACAGCAACGGGCGCGCCGTTCTTATCGTTCTTTACCCGCAAGTCTCCCACGCCGTGTATTTTGACCCTTCGAGAGACTACGAGAAAAAGGACTACACCCACATAATGAATATTCTAGATGATGCTCTCCAAGGCTTCAGCTATAGAGGTGGCCACGTGCATATCAGAAACAAAGGAACAAGAAGATGGGTTTCACAAGATAAAACTATCTTCTCCTGCATCCATGTCCCAAAACCAAGCAAGAAGGATGGATTCTACATCGTCCATCTCATGATTCAGTTCAACACGGATCACCAAAGCTTCAGATTAACAGCGAAATGATGATCATATCCACAAGTGGCTAGAATCTCATGGAGAAGCGAATTATAAACTTAGAGATGACTTCTTTCGCATCCAAAGCGACATTGCGACGATCATCATGAAAGAAGTCGCCGATGAGAAGGGATGTTCCACCACGGCCCTATATCGCGAAATGACGTCCGAACTCGCATAGGCATGCAACGTCTAGACCTCACGCCGCTCAAGCAGCTAGGGTTCGTCCTCGATGATATGGAAGGATGGAACTTCTAGTGAGTTATGATGCCGATGATGATGATATGTGTCGGTTGAACTTGTATACTTTTGTAGCGATGAAACTTTGTGATGTCCACGGTCCATGCCGAACTTGCGTAACGCTACTTTGTTAGTTGGCGACGATGACCTGCGCACCTCTAGTTAATTAATTTGCGTACTATATATGTTGCATCTAGTTGCTAACCTTTCTTTTTGGTGTTGCTCTAGTATATTTTTTGCATATATATGATTGTACATCCTCTTCATGAACATGCATCTCTAACAGGTACCTAGTTTCTTGATGGCGAGATGGAAATGCTATGTCGTGTACAAAGGGAAGGTTCCGGGGGTGTACAACGAGTGGCATGAGTGTCAGGCGCAAGTGAATGGGTTCACGGGCGCCAGCCATAAAGGCTTCAAAAGCAGACAAGAAGGAGAAGCTAGTTACTTGAGGTTCACGCTAGCGCGAGAGAGGACTCATAACCGCCACCTCATGTACTGCATGGTTCCGCTCTCACTCATAGTGATAGCACTTCTTGCGTATGCCTTTGTTTAGATGGATGACGTTGTTGTAGTTGCAAGTATTCGAGACTTGCATGTATTGCTATTTTCGAGATGATAACAAGATATCACTTTGTGTTGGATGATGATTATGAAGAGACTATTTGTATGTACATGCTATGATTACGTTTGTGGTCTCGCAGGCATTTGTATGTGTATCATGATGAAATTTCTATGTGCTAAAGATTCTTCTACAAAGCCGGTGCAAATACAAAACAAATATGCCAAAAAAAACTACTTAAATTAGCAGTAGCGAGTGTACAAAAGTTAGCAGCAGCGCCGTTATAGCAGTAGCGCGTCCCGCCAAAGAGCGCTAGCGCTAATAGCGGTAGCGAGCTTCCGGCAACCGCGCTGCTGTTACACTTGTATAGCAGTAGCGATGGGGTGCACGCGCTACTGCTATGAGTTAGCTGTAGCGCCGTATTAGTAGCGCGGGTACCCGCGCTACTGATACATGTAAAACCCGCGCTGCTGCTAGCCTTTTCCCTAGTAGTGAAGGCTAGCCTTCACTGCGCTCGTCAGCGTCGCCAACGCCGTGCTCAATGCCAACCTAGTGGCTGTCGCCTTTCACATTCACCATGCTGCCTTCCAGGTGTTTGATTAAATGATAGGTGTTTCCTGCTATGGGCAGGTGATGCACGGTGGCTCTAGTGGATGGCTCATATTTAGCCTGTTACTGTTGGATTGAAGGTGGTATGGCAGTAGCGGGAGGCAGGCGGCATGGGACGTGTTTGTCTTTCATTGTCTTCTCCATAGCTATCTGGCTATCGGGCTCACAGAGGCCGCACCAGCATCCAAAGTGAAATTGGAAGAACTGAACCCCCCCCCCCCCGCGCGGCCCCCGCGTCGTCCGCTTCGGGCGACTCGGGCGGCGACTAAGGTTTCCCCGTCGCGCCGCCGCTCCCTCACCCTCCCTCCCTCGCCGCCACCTGAGAAAGCCGCCGGATCCGCTCGTGCGGCCGCCCGTGAAGGTGGCGGCGAGGCCTCGGTCGCTCCTTTCCTCGAGGAGGACCTCGGATCTAGGGCGGCGGCCCTTCTTGGCGAGGCGGCGGCGCCTTCTCGGCCGGCGTCGTCCGCGGGTGTGCTCTGGTCGGCGGCCTCGACCACGCGGGTGGTGAGACGACGTCGGGTGGCGGCGGCGGCGCGGAGGTCCTCCCCTCCTCATCAGATCTGAAGGTGGCTCCTTTCCCCTGTCTTCCTCGTCCCCGCCGCTTCTCGCCTGCCTCCCTCCGAGCGCCGGTATGATGTGGGTGGGTGACCGGTGGTCTGGTTTTGGGCCGCGGGAAACCACTGGCCGGCGTGGCCGGCCTGGCAGCAGCGACGTCCCCGACGCCGTCTCCTCCTTGGAGGTGCTGCTGAGGCCCTTCCCCTTTCCACCCCTGCTCCTCCTCCCGGGTGAGAGCCCAAAATCCGGCTTGGATTGGGCGGCGACGGCGCGCTGTGCGTCGTGTTCTTCCTTGGGGGCGCCGCTTGGGGAGGGTTGCGCTCAGGTGAGGGGTTCAAGGTCGGAGCTTGGGTGGCTTGGGTGGTCCGGTGACGGCGGTGTCACGAGGTTCGGCATGGCTGTAGGCGTTCGGCTGCCTGGCATTGCTCCTCGGTGGCCTGTCGGTCCTCTTGATGCCCCTGCTGCCTCTCTTCAGTAGCTGCACCTGGTGGTTTTCCTGCAGCTCTCAGGCGTTCTAGGTTGTGGCGATGCGGCAGTCGCGAAGTGCTCGAATGTTCAAGTGGTGATGTGCTGCGGCTGCTCCAGGTCCCGAAGCTGACACGTCCCCTGCTCTAGGGTGAGCGTCTCTCATGTCCGCCGGGTACGGCGCCTTGCGAGCCATGGCGAGAGGGAAGCGGCGAGAGAGACGACGGATGTGTAGTGTCATTCTACTTGGGCGTTGGTCGGGCTCACTTACCACACTCTATTGCAAGCAGGTCCTCGTCGTGCTCGTGTGTGCCTCGTCCCTAGATGGCTATTTGGCTGTAGTCTTCGGCTAGGACAAGCTTCGAGCTTTGTTTTCGTGTATTCTTTTTGTGCTTGTGCGACCCGTTGAGTTGTAAGCCTCCTAGAGTGTCCCCTTGTATCGTTTGGTCGTGGGGGTTTGTGTGTGTCTGTATTTCCTGGCCGATTGATGGCTTTGTTAATTCAAAGCCGGGCTCTCCGCGAGCCTTCGTTCTAAAAAAAACCTATCTGGCTATCGAGGCGTTGATTTATGCACTCTAGTGGAAACACAAGACCTCAGATGGGGCTATGTCGTTGCGCGCCTGCGTCGTGTCCTTGTTGAAGGGATGAGAACCGGAGTTCTACCTTGTGGTGAACTCGCCATCATCGGTGCACGTGCGACGCTTCCTTCTTGAAGGCCTAGTCTAGGAGTTGTGTATTTTTCATCTATGATGTGTCTTGTAACATAGGGTTAGTGGCTATCTGGGGAAGTCACTGTCGCGAGGTATTCGACCTCATGGTTTGTTTTCCGTCTTTTTTCCGAGTCAAGTTTGTTCGGCTGCTGGATTTTGCATTTCAAATAATATATGCCTGCATGCATCATTTTGATGCAGAGGCCAGGAGTTATCCTCCTTTTTAGAGAAAAAAAATCTGGGCAACAGTAATTTTCCTAAAAAAAACAACGAAATGGAATAGGAGAAGATTTTGCATTTTAGGATAAAGAATCTTCTAAAGATGCTCTAAGATATTTCCTGACTTGCACATCATTGCTTTCTTTTATTTGAGACGTAGATTGGAGCACAGCATTTGCTGGTAATTAAGCAGATGCATGATGCATGCCAACAGGACACTTGGGGAATTGACAAGATTACTCTTCCTACAGTAATACAGATTCACGCGTAAGTCAAGTCTAAAAAAAGATCAGCTTCCATTTCAAATACTCCATGGCGGAATATGATGCCACGCTTGTTATCAAGGTTTTGGATCGGGAGTGAATATGTCCTAGCCAAACCAGTGTGCCAGGATGGTCCAATAGTAGAAATATTTACATAAATTTATTTATTTTCAAAGAAACATTTTTCTACTACACTATATACATGTTGTGTGGAAAATTCAGGGTGGTCCATGTCCGTCCCCTAGCTAAGTGGACCTTTTTTCTAAAGGGGCACCAAAATTCGCGGTTACTAAGGTAACCATGAAATACAAAACAAATCGGACGGAATTTTAAATCATTTTTAAGTCGATATAGATAGTTATTCATCTTTACCTAATAATCAAGTACGGAGTGCTTCCACCCGTTCACCATCACCCAAATTACACTCGAAGTTGGCGAAAATTACCCACTAATGCCGCCTGTAAGTGGCAAACACAATTCGCTTTTTTCCCCGCTGGTTCAATATGAAGCTATCTTCTTACAAGTGCATGTGCATCCCACCGGCTAGAGGTTCGATCCCATGTTCTCCCCATTTTATCTCCGTTTTCTCTCTTTGTTGATAGCGGTTGGGCCTGCCCAGCACGGCCTTGAACTCTTTTTTATTTCTTATCGATAGTTTTTCTTTCTTTTGGCTTTATTCGAAATACTCTGAATATTTCTACTACAAAAATCACTTATATGCAAAAATTTAAAAATGTTAATCATGCATTAAAGAAATGTTAAACTTCTCTAGAAAAAATGTTTCCACCATATACAAACAAATGAGTAGTTTGTATGGAAAGCAAAATTAGGAAAATAATAATGTAAGTTTCTGTTTTTTTGAAAAAAATGTTAAGAAGCATTTAAAAAATATTATATGCGTATAAAAAATGTTTATGATGTATACAAAAATATACAATGTGTACAGAACAAAGTAGGCATAAAAAAGTATATGTTTTCAAAAATATTAATCATGTATTTGGTTGATGTTATCCGTCTATATAAATTTGATCATGATGTACACAAGAAATATAGAATGTGTACAGAAAAGCTGGACATAAAAAAATATATGTTTTAAAAAAGTTGAAAATTAAATTGGAAAATGTTAAACGTGTATATCTAAATGTTTGTCATGTATACAACAGTATACAATGTTTATGGAGAATATAGAGATAAAAAATATTTTAGCAAATGTTAATTATTTATTTTTATAATGTTAATAATGTATTTTAAAATTGTTAAATGTGATAAAAAATGTTTCTGGTGTATACAAAAAATTTACAATGTACATGAGCAAATGTAGTTATAAAAATTTATAAGTTGTCAAAAAGTTAATTATATATTTAGAAAATGTTAAACATGTATATAAAAATTATTCTTGGTGTATAAAAAAAGTAGGAAGAAAAACGAACAAAAACTATAAAATTGAAAAAGAAACACAAAAAATAGAAAGCAAAAAATAGCAAAAGGCCTGTAAAACCCAAAGAATATACCAAAAAAATAAGAAGAAACAAGAAATAAAAACAAGAACGATAAAAACATGCTATCATTAATTTTAATTACTAAAATGTACTTTGTTATTTTCATCGCACTGCAAATATTTGTTCGGCATCACCGAGGACGAACGGCAATAAATGTGTAATGAGATACCTCCACTAGGTAGATATTTTTGTTGTCTATTAAATTAAAAACATCTTAGTATACTTCAAAAATCATCTCATCTTTATATTTTTGCACAACACCACTTATCATGTGACATCGTGAAAGATTTCAAGGGAGTTACTGATGTCTCGAGAGTGTGTATGAGGCGTGACTTTTTCTCCCCCATTGAAACGCACGGGCATATTTGCTAGTTACTCAAAGAACACAAAGCATGCCCTTCTTCGCAAACACACAAAGTCTGCCCTACCGTATTGGTTGTTCACCCTTAGCTGCCGCTTGGTCAAAAGTCTCGAGTTCGACGTTTTTACTTTTTGCGTCCTCAAAAAGATGTAAAAAAATGAAAGCGACCAGACTGGAACCCGAGATTTGCTGCTGCTGAAAGCTTGGCTTTGCCACCTATGCCATGACCTGTCATGATGTTGAGTAAGAGATGCCACGTATGTAACTATCAGGTGAGCGTTTGAATTCAAAAGTTTCAAAATATTTGAGATTTTTCATACGGTATGAGTGTTTCTCGGGGGAGGGTAAACTCGATATCAAAACTGCTGTTGCCGTAAGAGGACATGGTGGTGTTTTACCTCCGGCGCTCCGCCGCCGCAACCATGGCTATTCCCTCGAGCACGAACTCGAGCCACACCACCGCGAGCTACACAGGCCGGGGGAGACCTTATACACGTGTGTGCACGCCAACAAGGCGCCCACTCACCCCACTCGTCACGTCCCGCGCTCCACGGCTCCCGCGCCCGCCGCGCACACACACGAATGGACGTGACCGGGTCCAGCGCCCAGCGCGGTCACCCTCCCGTACTCCTTGCTAACCAATGCACGCACCCACGCGCACATACACGCTGACCCACGCACACGACACCGCAGCGGACCCGACACGCCCGGCGCGCGCCCATACACGCGTCCGACGTGCCCGACCTGTCGCCGCGGCTTATTCCGGTCAACACTCACCCCCTAAGCTGCGGCTCAGAGGAGGCCGACGTCCTCGACCCGCGTCCGCCATCAACGCGCGCTCCGCCGTGTCGTCGTCATCGTCGTAGCCGCCACCGCCCTGATGTCGTTGTCGCGCCTACCACTGTGCCGCCCTACCCCGTCGTCATCGTCTCGGCGCCATGGAAGCCTGTGCTGCACCTCCGGCATGAGCCGCCGCCGCTCGCTGCCACTGCTGAAGCCCGCAGCTCTGTGCCACGTCTCGGTGCCACGCGCCATTGCGCCTCCACGGCCGCCGCGCCGAGCCTGGGCGGCCTCTGCGCCACGACGCAGGTCCTCCGCGACCTCCTCGCCTCCGCGACTGCCGCTGCTCGACTCGCTACGCACCACAGCCGATGCCTCCATGTCCGCCGTGTGCGCCGCCGCACGCCACAGCCGCCCTAAACCCGATAGCTCTGATACCAATTGTTGTTGTCGTAGCTCCATCTCTCTAGCTCGCCCTGACACTCTCTCTGCTCTCCCCCACTTGTCGGCACGAACCAACGAAGAGGAAGGAGGTGGAGAAGAACACGAGCACGGAGAGGACATGGTGGTGTTTTTCCTCCGGCGCACGAACGCCGCCGCTGCAACCACGGCTATTCCCTCGAGCACGAACTCGAGCCACACCACAGCGAGCTACACAGGCCGGAGGAGACTTATACACGCGCGTGCACGCCTACAGCGCGCCCACTCACCCCACTCGCCACGCCCCGCGCTCCACGGCTCTCGCGCCCGCCGCGCACACACGCAAACCGTTGCGACTGGGTCCAGCGCCCAACACGTTCACCCTCCCGTACTCCTCGCTAGCCAACGCATGCACCCATGCGCACATACGCGCTGACCCACGCACACGGCACTGCCGCGGACCCGACACGCACGACACGCCCGGCGCGCGCCCATAGACGCGTCCGACGTGCCCGACCCGTCGCCGCGGCTTATTCCGGCCAACAAAAACAAAGTTATTATTATTATTGCAAACGGAAGTAATGTTGGTTTTACATGAACATTGTTTCTGGCAGAAAATAGATTATTAACTATCAAAGTCATATGGCCCTAGCAAGACATTGTTGAGGTCGCCCAGCTTGATCAGCTCCTCGTTTTCGTTGATAAGTGTCTGGCTATCCATGTGAAGGTCATGCCAACAGTCGCTGACATGGTCAGTCGCCTTCTCCACACACTCGGGCAGTTCAAAGGACCACGGGCCGTCGGCGTCGCCCCTGGGGACATGGAAGTCCCTGAGCATGGCGTCGCAGAGACCGAGGGTGCCGATAGCGGCGTCGTAGTCCACCTGGCAATACCTGAGGCCGAGCGCCTTGTCTGTACCTTTCTTGGCTTTCCGGAGTGCTTCCTTCACCTTGCCACCGGCAGCTGCCACACGAATCTTGAGGATGTTGACCGCGACGAGGGACAGGTCACGGAGGTCCTTGGCCTCGGAGCTCCTTTTGTCCGACCGGAGAGTCTGCACGCAGAATTCCTGGGTGACGTTCAGGTGCTTGTTGCGGCAGCTGCTCGAAGCGTTCTTGCAGGTTTCTACCACGAGGTCCACCACCTTGACCTTGTCGCCGCGCCCGCCGGCATGTGCGTGGATGCACACAAAAAGGAGCATGATGGCAACCGAGGAGAAGGCAGCGGTCGCCCGTGCGGTTGCCATTGCTGCAAGGATAGCTGCAATTGTATTGTAGGCTTTGTAGCTGAGAGAGAGGTGGAGATGAATTGATAGTCAGATTTTGTAGTGCAAAGATGAAGGTGGTGTAGGGTTCTTGTGACATCTATATAGTGCAGCAGCAGGTTCATAAATCCAATGCAGTTTAGTCACGGATATCCAAATAATTACTATTCCGGACACTATATGCACAGATATGTAGATCCACATTTTGGGTGTGCTAGTATTAAATACGTCTGGCATGAGTGTGTTCTAGTTTTATGTATTTCTAGAGTGAATCTCACTTTATTTCCCCATATCACAAAATGGATTTGGGACATTAAAGGAAGATTATGTGCATTTTGCACTTGATAATCTATCTATCTATATCTACGTCTATCTATCTATCTATCTATCTATCTATCTATCTATCTATCTATCTATCTATCTATCTATCTATCTATCTATCTATCTATCTATCTCCATCTTCATCTCTATCTCTATCTCTATCTCTATACCTATCTATATGTATACTATATATCTATATGTATATCTACACCTATCTATCTATCTATCTATCTATCTATCTATCTATCTATCTATCTATCTATCTATCTTGATCTCTATCTCTACATCTATATCTATCTATATCTCTATCTATCTATATCTATACTTCTACTAATTAGGCACTCCCTAAAAATTACCATGCTAATCGGTAAAATTTAAGATAATTGGCAACCGACGTCCCTTCCTAAATACATTTAATTGCCTACACCCATTTAGGATATGCTTACACGATGGATATATATGTTACACAGGCATCATTATTAACCCGGAACACCTTTAAGTTTACATCAAAAATGGCATCTAGGAGACACTCTATTAAATAATACTGCCCATGATTAAATAGGAGGAAATCCAATTCTCGATCGAGGTATATGTGCAAAGAGTTAAACATTGATCATTTGGATATCCATGGGGCGTATTGCATTTGAAAACCCATACTCGGAGCACTATATATAAACCATAATCATAGGTATGTACTCCACCTCAACCCATCCATCTCTGCACTGCGGTTCCATTTGATCCATTCATCATCTCCCTCTGTTACAATATATTTTTCTAGCAAGCCTGGCACCAATGGAAATGGTGCAAACCACCTCCTTAGCATTCTCTGGAATTGTCATCATTCTCCTTTCCATGGCCATCACCGCTCAAGCTTCCGACACCAAGCCCGTGTCATCAGGCATCATGTTGGAAGCATGCAAGAATGTCTCGAGTGACTTCTTCAAGGTGCGCTTCACATATGACTTTTGTGTATCAACGCTCCAGTCAGACAAACGAAGCACCGACGCGAAGGACTACCGCATCCTAGCTCGTGGCCGCCGACGCCATGAAGCCCCAAGCCACGGCCATGACGGCCAAGGTTGAGAACTTGATCCATGGTGCCACCAAGGACAAGCTCGCAATTCGCGCCCTTAGGTTCTGCCGAGTGGACTACGGTGGCATGATGAGGACCTCGAAATCTGCCATGATATCATCCAGAGCTTTGAGATTCGCAAAGGCAATGAAGGTCCGACGCCCTTCGACCTGCCTGATTGCATTGCGAAAACAACCAAAGCCATCAACGATTGTGCTGACAAAACAAAGTTTACGTCGGTTTCAGAAGGGCTAACAAAGGAATATGAGGAGTTATCTATGATGGCCAGCCTCAGCAGTTGTTTGCTACATCTCTACATCACTTCACCTCCTCCGCGTGGACTAGGATTAGATATTCCTAGTAACTAGAACTGTATGATGATGGTTAAAATTTGATGTTGTTCATATCGTTTGGGGTATGAAAGCAAATAAATATTTTACTTACTTGATGAAGGTTGGTTGTGTGTTACAGTGTTGGAGATTGAAAAATCATGCAATCAAGGATGGCAGCATGACCCAGAATGCAAATTACGCCAGGTTATCTACATATGGTCATGCGTCAACTTGTTCGTGAGGGATAGTTGTAGGAGTATTTATTAATGGAGGGGGGGGGGGCAGTTTGTCCTTACCCTGTTAAGGAACCCAACAATGCTTAGTTGGGGGAGAGTGTGGCCAAGGAGAACATCGGGTGGCAACCGCACCTTTTGAGTGGTATGGATGGAAAGAAATCGTATATTTTTCGGTGGCAAAACCCCACCGTTGCGGATGGTGGTAATGGTTAGACCTTGTCAAGGGCACATTTATTAGCGGAGGTTGGCACACGGAACTTATGGGAAACATGCGTTGTTGCCCATACTTGATCTTGATCTTATGAGATATTATATTTCATGCGAATTTTATACAATTTTTGTTCATAAATATAATTTACAACTTTACACTATGGTCGTACGAATACTGCCGGCCTGTTCCTCTCAGAACTTCATGTTTCAGCTACGTGGCAGAGCCACATCAACAACATGATTTAGAAACCACTGAGCTCGATCCGTATCCATTTGTACTAACCACTGAACTCTATCCATTACACTGGCGTTTGGATTACATAGCAATACATTCAGATCATTCACGTTTGACACCTAGCCCATCACTGGCAAGTCTCCGCTGGCCAGGTTGACGTGTACGTATCAAAACACCACCAATCACAGGTGTTTGATCAGCTGACCCAAATAACTTCAACCGGTTTTATTGGGGGTTGTTTGTTTCCTTTCAAATATAAGGAAGATGTGGATTACTGAGCCTGATAATCTATGATTGGGATACATTACAAAGGAAAGTCCAAAGTCCTTGAACAGAACTGGATGGGATTATCTTGTTCCATAGGCGGCCCAAACTAATTAAGTTATCGTGCTCAATGTATTACGGTATCGTGATATTTGCAGTACATAAGGGTTACATAACCTAACGTCAGTGGGCCAAATTGTTTTTTTTTACATTGGGCTCAGTTGTTTTTCCTCCCACTCTGCATGGAACTACCTACTATTTTGTTAGGTCTGCCATATGGTCCTCAGAAATAAGAGAGGGCTTGAGGTACACGTGCAAAGTTGTCGCCCCAGTGAGCAGGTTAAGCTGTCGGGGACGCGGGGAATATACCTGGCCATGGGCAGCCCCGCCCGAACGGCCCGACCCGACGCGGCCTTGCCCATGGGTCAGGCCTAGTCCTAGCTTTTGAGCCCGAAGGCTGGGCCGGGCTGGGCCCGGGCCTGCCATATTTGTGATTTCACAAAGAGGCCCGGCCCAAGGCCTGGCGGGCTTTTACACTAGCGGGCCAGGCTTGGGCCTGATTTTTAGGACCGACGCCCTGCCCAGGCCAGGCCCGGGCCTGGGTTTTCTGCATCGGGCTTGGATAGGCCTGGCCCAAAGCCTGACCCAGCCCGAGGAATGGTCAGGTATAGTCGAGAAGAGCTTTCTGTAATAATCGAGGATGATGGGAAATTCCAATTAGGATTTGACGAAGAGCTCGTAATTATTGATTTTTTAATAGTTCAATTGTGTAAATAGCAAAACTTTCCTCCTTTTCTCCCATAAATTTGTTGCTGAAATAACATTATCACTTAGACAAATCACATTTTTTTCTCTCTTTGTCACATATATGACCCATATATCATTTAGTTTCTCCTTAGTGTATCATGTTCGACCTTTCAGGTTTGGATCCAACAATTTTCACAACTCGCATATCTTTTGTGTGAGCTCTATTCAAAGGGAAAGGAGAGCCAACTCCTGGTTGCTATGATCAACCAAACAAGCCTATGTTTTGCATCTTGTTTCTCTTGCGCTTGCCCGCCTTGCATCTTGCTCCTTGGCACACCATTCACCGGATTGTTTTATGTTCCCAAATTATGCCATTATTTTCCTTTTATTCATCTCTGCAATTTTCTCCTGCATGGTAGGCGTGCTCACAGGGGGATGTGCACCAGAGGAAGAACCATGTGTGGATGGGCTAGTAACAGAACCAGTCTTAAATAATTTCTTTGCATGAACTCAAGGAAGAATTAGGCCTAACCGTCAATGATTACCTAATAACTCATGTGATTTTATAAACTTAAAATGCCTGCGTTCAGGTGGAACCTCTACGTATTATCACGTGACAACTTCATTCACACCCGACATGGAGAAGCAGGACGATGGGTCACTGAGGTGGTGTGGCCCTTCATCACTGACTTCTATCTGTTTCAGTATACTTCGGAGCGCACTTCTGACGTAGACAAAGGTGCAGTCAATGCACCTGATTCCCTCGATTACCTTTTCATCTCTGACATAGTGTTGCAAAAGAAACAAATAACTTGTTTATGTTCCCGCTAAAAAAACTTGTGTATGTTAGTTTTCGTGGGTGTATCTTTAGATTTGAGTGTTGCGAAGACTGTAAATGTTGCTTTGCCGTCCTCTCTGTCGTTTAACTGCAGATTTATTCGCTAGTTGATTTCGACATTATTGTGCACGGCCGGGCCAGAAAAATCGGAGGCCCTGTGCCAAACTCTAAAATGGGCCCTGTCGCGGTAGAAAAGTAGAATGATAATAATGCATAGATCATATTATGTGACATAGCAATGGGATGGATCAAGAATCGCATCCATTCAACACTTGGTTGCATAATCATTTTTGAGATACTCCCTCTGATGAGTCCATTTGAGCGACAACTAATAAGACAAAGATTATGTTCTCTCAAGGAAATAGTGACCTCGATCTTGGAACACCGATAGATGGCGTCGGTATACAAAAGGTATTGGAAATCAAAAGGCGAAACTCAAAAGATGAAAATGATAAAATTAGTTGAACTCACGGTCAAAACCATGGGTCCTTGGCCGATGGAAAACGAGTTCCATTATTTGCCAAACTCAAACCGCTTCTGCCTTCCTGGTGCTCGGCTGCTGCCATCCAGAGAGAAGGATAGACCGGACGAGGAGACACAAAAGCCGCAGAGACGTTGCCGCGGCCTAGATCTGGAGGCTTGTTACTTCAGCTCAAGCAGACGAAGGATTGTACAGGAATTTTTGTAGGGAAGATTGGATCGGGATTTGGGAGCATTGAGCGATTGAGCAGCCGGTTGCTTCAAGGAGAGCTCCTATCCGCCGCATTTTGCGGCAAACAGCTCACGCGACGCACACAGGAGGCGCGCGAGTGGGCCGGCCCATCCGCTGTCTCACGCGAAATGTAAAATTCGCAAAAAATGATCGTGCTACCGACAGTACTCGAACCCGCGACCTGCTGCATATACGCGCAACGAGCTAGCCACCTCGTCAGGCGAGTTGCCCTGAACCATTCGCAGCACCAGGCTTAAAGAAACTGACGACAGCGGCGAAAAATAAAAAACCAGTCCGCCAAATACCAAAAAAATTAAAAAACCAGTCCTACTCAAGTCCTCCCGCCAGAGAAGCGAGTACGTAATCAC
This sequence comes from Aegilops speltoides, assembly GCA_021437245.1. Lineage (NCBI taxonomy): Eukaryota > Viridiplantae > Streptophyta > Magnoliopsida > Poales > Poaceae > Aegilops > Aegilops speltoides. The sequence goes on from CM038147.1 coordinate 9,370,654, forward strand.
TGTAGTAACTGAGGTTTAGTATGTAGAATGGCAGCCAGGAGTATATGAACTATAATCCACGGCACATTAAAACTTGTTTTAAAATTTGAAACATAATTTTATAAAAAAGAAACTCTTCTTGAAATGCAAACATTATTAGGAGACTCAAATTTTTTAAAAACAAAACAGGAACAAAAAATTCAATACGTGAATATATATATAAGTTATGAACTCCTTTTCATAAACGCAAAACATATTTTGAAAACAATAACAAAACTGGAAAACTGAACATTTTTCAAAATTAAACTTCTTTACAAGAATTGCGCATTTTTGAATTTGGGAAATGGATTTCCAAATCATGATTTTTAAAAAAATTGTGAACAAATTTCCAAAACTGCAGTATTTTTTGGAATATGTGAACAAATTTTGGAAACATGAACAATCTTTTGAATTAGTAAAAAAAATTAAACACGTGGACAATTTTTTGAATTTGTGTACAAATTTTGAAACATGAACATTTTTTGAACATGTGAACAAATTTTATGAAGACCAAAAAGTTTGAATGTCCCAAACATTTTTCGGAAATTTAACATTTTTGGAATTTGTGAACAGTTTTATGAAGCATGAACGATTTTTGAATCTTGAGAACAAATTTGGAAGCGCGTACTATTTTTTGAAGCACGAACATTTTTTGAATCTTGAGAACAAATTTTGAAACGAAGAACAATTTTGAAAAATCCTAAACAAATTTGGAAGCGCGAACAATTTTTAAAAGCACGGACATTTTTTGTTTCTTCAGAACATATTTTAAAACAAAGAAATTTTTTGAAAAATTCTGAAAAATTTGGAAGTGCGAACATTTTTGAGAAACACTATTGTTGAGAAAAAACGTGAAGGTTGTATGAAACAGCGAACACTTTTAGAAATTGGGAACAAAATTTGTAAAAACTCAACAATTCAAAAAATGCAAACAAATTTTTGAAATGGGAACATTTTTGTAAGTTCTCCCAAAACCCGAACATTTTTCAAATTCGAAAACAAATTTTGGATACTCGAACATTTTTTAAAACTGGGAACATTTTTGAAACTCCCGAACAAAACATGAACACATGAACAATTTTAAAACTTGCGTACATTTTTTTGAAACTCCCGAACAAAAATTGAAGCATGAACATTTTTTGCAATTTGCAAACAATTCTTCAAATGGAAACATTTATGTAAACTCACAACAAAATTTGAAAACATGAACAGTTTTTGAATTTGATGAACAAATTTTGAAATTGGATGATTTTTTGAAACTCCCAAACATGATTTGAAACATGAACAAAAAGAAAATAAAAAGAGAAGAAAAAGGAATTGAAAGATGAAATAAAGAAACAGAAAAATGAAGAAAAAAAGAAAAAACAATAAAAAAAGCAAACAGAAAAAACCAGTGAAAACCGGTTCAAGAACCTTCTAGAAGGTTCCCAAAACCGTTCAGGAACCCTCCAGAATGTTCCCAAAACCGGGACTCTGTAGGGCCTGTGCTATCTCCTAACTGGGGCCGGCCCATCTTGATCGCTAGTCGCTGGCTTCTGTGCGAAGCCTCGACAACTCGACGCAACGAGCGTCCAATAGGGTTTTCCTGCTTCAAGGGCTAATAGTGTTGCGTGCCTTCAACTGGACCTATTTCTCCGTAATGGGTTGTACTGCTGTATTCAAAATAAGGGGGCCCCTTGGAGCTGGAGGCCCAGGAGGAACTATACGTAGGCCTATATAAAAATTTGTGTCCCCAAAAATTATGGGCCCTGTGCTGGCCGTACTCTCTTCACACCTATGGGCCCAGCCCTGCTATTGTGTACTTGTAGGTTTTGGGGGGAACTTCATATACTTAAACATTTTATTAATACTAAACTATAACCATATGTGCATATGAAAATTGTCATAGTGACCACTAAGATCCGTGTGTAGCACTGACACCTAATCACCGACCGGCCACTGACCACTCATCAGTGATGAGCATTATCACCGACTGGGCCCCTCGGGTGTGTTAGTGATAAGCATTTTGGGGATCCAGATGATGCTTATCATAGATCAGTCCGTAAATGACCCATATCTGATATTGTGTTCCTGGGTAAAAATAGACCAATATTTACCATTTGTCGACTGCTCTCTTTGACCCGTCTGAGTTTACCAACTAAATCTTACCCTTCGTGTTTCTTGCCGGTCAGTGTTGTCGTTTACAAGGGTTTTTACGTCTATCCTCTGGTACCCGCCTCCATTATAAACCCTCCATGCCGCTGCCCAGCACCGCCCCCCTTAGTGTTCTCTCTCTCCCGCCATAAATATCCATCATGTCAACCTCCATTCCTGGTGCCATCTCTGATGACTCTGTGGCAATCTTCGACTACAGTTCCGTCGCCGACGCCCCTGTGTCCAGCCAGAGCTAGGGCTTCGGCCCGACGGGGCCGCACGCTCACCATCCCGAGAGGCATTTTCCTACAAAACTCCTCGATGGTCACGGCATCTTACCCACCGTCCAACATCTCTAGTTCCATTTATTTCACCCTGGCGTTGGGTCTCCCGCTCCGTCGTGTGTTGGCATATACCTGACATATTCTGCCTTGTTCTTCTATCACAATAGTTAAATGAGTGGCAGCGAGCATTTTTTATTACTTTTTTACAAACCGCTTGTCAGAATGATGCAAATGGCTACTGAGAAAATGTCATTGAGGGACAACTTTTTCTTATAGAACACTCTCTCTAGTTCCTTACGGGTTTAGAGAAATTTCGAATTGACGGAAAAAGGGACACTGTTTTTTGTGGACCCAAAATTGACGGAGTGAACTGCATCAGACGGGAAACAACACTACAATGTCGACAGAGGGAACTGCATGCGATATTTTTTTTACTGTTTTCACTATAATTTTTTCAATTGTTTGTCAGAACGAGTCTGGTGCCGTTGGAAAGCTATGGAATAGGTGAAACTTTTCAATGTAGTACCCTTTTTGACATTCCTTAAGGTAATAAATGAATTTCAAATACGGTGCACTGCACATTGATTAGCAGTAACCATTGTTTCGCAAAAAAAAATTAACCGCTTATTGGAATGACGCAAATGATACACCGTTGGAAAGATATCAACGAGAGGCAAAATTTTCAAGTAACTTTTTGTTATAGATGCACTCTTCCTAGTTTGCTACAGTTTAAAATTAATATTAGAAAAACGACGATCTCGAATTGCATTTTTGTATATTTTCGGTCGGACACCATGTGTACTACACCTAACGTCAAATTGCACTGCATCTGCTATGCAGTTGATTGACAGTTCACATCAAGCAAAAATGAATCGCAACACAAACTGAAACCGAACTGCATGAGTTCTTTTTTCTTTTCTCTAATTTTTTATGTAAAGTCTTCTAGATTGAATGGTCGAGGCCTTGTGAACTGCATTATTTTTTTTCTTTTTGAATAACATTCTCTACTAACTTATCTGGACTTCATGAACGAGAGCGAGTGAATTTTAACATTTTTTTGCTATATCATTTCGTATTTCGCCTTTTGTTTTTAGATATTTTTTCTACATCTTTTTTTAGTTCCTTTTTCGTTTTATTTTTCTAATTTGATGTGAGACAAAGTTTACTATATTTTATAAACTTTATTGCATCTTTTCCCACTCGAGGTGAACTGCAATAGTTTTTCTATCTTTTTCTGTAAATGTGTCTCGATTACATGGTCAATGCTAGTGGTCGCATTATTCATTTTGTATATTCTTGTCTTTTCAAACCTTTTTTATAAACGCATCAGGACTGTCGGGTCGAGCATAATGCACTGCATCGATCGAGTGCACAGCGAAAAAAGAAGAAGTGAACCATGTCATGAACTGAAATGAATAAAGAGCATATTGTTTGATTTTCAAAGCTAAGTAAACATACACCAACATAAGTTACATACAAGTACCAAACGGCCAAAAATGGAAAAAAACAATTACACACACGAACTGCTCTAAATTTTACATAGCACACAGGAATGCCGCCGGTGAAAAGCTGCACTCTGTCGACACCCAGAGCCGAACTGCACTCTATGTCAAACCGCGCTGTAGCAAACAAAAATTTTGTATGAGAAAAGTCGACAGATACGGATTTGCAGTACGGCTCGATCCGGAGTGCATGGTTCAACACTTCACTTCACTCGTCGACCACTACCGGGTGAAATGGTCAAGGCGAGCAGAATGATCTTGAGGGCGAGAAGGAAAGTGCAGGTAAAGCACACGCCACAGTTGTAGGAGAGGCTATGCTTGCCGGTGGGGAGGCCGGGCACGGGGGCGTAGTAGGGAGGGGGTGATGCAGGGGCTTGATCTGGTGCGTGCAAGGACGCCAGCACCTCGCGACGGAGGCCATTTCCGGCGGCGACCGAAAATAGCTGGGGGGGGGAGTCAGGGTCGCCAGGTGGGGCGCCTGGGGAGGCAGATCGTGGAGGGGGAGGCCAATAAAGATCCTCTGCCACCCCTCCACTTCCCGCCACGCACCGGCTGGTGGTGGCGCCCTCGCATGGATATGGGGCTCGCTGGCCAAATCAGCAAGCCATGTCTTGGATCACAACGGAGGAAGGAAGGAGGAAGGGGGTACAGGGGGTTGGCAAGAATTTGTAGGTTGGGCGCATGAGATCAAACGGACATCCGGCCCTGTGCGGCGGTGGTGTGCGGGAGAGGATGGCGGGGCAGGAGAGGCAACATTTGGTGTTGTGGAAGGGGGCTGGCAGTCGGTGGATGGGGCGCTGTGGTCGTCAGGGGATTTCCCATGGTCGCCGGCTGCTGGGCAGGTGGTTGTGGGCAACAGGCTCGGGTAGGTGGTGGTGGTGTGGGGTGCCGCGGTGGTAGGGAGATTGGTGGGTCGCAGGGGAAGTGGATGGTCGTGGCAGGAGGGTTGGGTTTTTATTCAGTTTTCATCTTTGCTAGTTCGGAGTGCAAGTAGAATAAGGTGGTTTTGTTAGTAGAATAAGGTCTTAAGGTTGTTAGTAGAATAGAACCACCATCGAAACCCGTTTATAGGGTTAGTACTCCTAGAGTATGTACTCCTTGTGGTATGTGTTGTCCGATTCAATTCGTCATCCGATGCTTTGTCATCAAAACCTATTTAAGTTTTAATTAGAAATATAATTAACTACGTGTGGATAGATCTAATGGATGTTGGAAGTGTGTTGAACCAATCCATATATATTTATAGAACATGTTAAAAATAGAGTTAATGTTTAAAAGATGTGAATATTTTTAAAAGCAGTTGAATCTGTCCCTAAGCAGCATCTAAAAATGGTTAACGGGTAAAAAAACTTCATATTCAAATTCTACATATTTTTCTAACCAATTTTCATATATAACATGTTAAAATTGGATATACAGTTTAAAAGATATAAATATTTAAAAAATTGAATCTGTAAAAAAAAAGTTTATTTTCTAGATGGACAGTGGGTTTTTTAACCAAAACCTCAGGGGATTTTCTACAAAATCAAAATGTTTTATGTTCTTAATTAAAATAGGACCACGGGTTGATTAACCGAAACCTTAGGGGGTTTCTACAAAACACAAAACATTTTTCTACTCACACTTAAACGGGGCCGCGGATTCACTTTGGGGAAGTGCGAGGTTTTTGTTTTGGCAAAAAGCGCGACGGACGGGCAGAAACAATCCTCCCTTTAATAGTAGGTAGGTATAGATATATAGATATAGATGTACACCCATAGAAAGTTCCGGTGTACAATCAATCAAGATACGGAGAAATTCTTCAATTATGTTAAAAAAAAGTGTGAGCAAGCAAACAATGAAGTACGTAACCTATTTGAGCAATGTTCGGGCTAGATAACTGAGAAGTTGTTCGCCCATTAGAACGAAGTTCGGTAAAGTGACCAAAAAGTTTACAATTTCAACAATGGTTGTTTCCCCTTAGCGAGGACAGAAAAGTTCTTACAAGTTAAAAATTCGAATGACTGAAAACCAAGCACTCATGAACGAAAAACGGTGCAGCCAAATTATTTGGGAAGTGAAGAGAGAAATTCATTGGGAAAGAAAGGACGTGCCCTGTGATTTTGGCCTGAAACTGACAAAATGCACCTCATAAATTTCCATCGGACCAACAGTTGAGCAGCTGATCTTCAGAGCAACGCACGGCAAATCAACTAGTTTTAATTCAGGAACATAACCACCACTGTTTATTTATTCAGAGAACACATGCTAGGGCTGGACGACATGGTGCTGGAGATCCAAGGCGTCCTCCTCTTCCCACCCCACCCCTGGACCTCCGGTTGCACTCCCACTGCCTCCCCTTAGGTTCAGTGAGTGGAGGCTGGCTCCCACACTCCCGTCGATGCGTGCTCATGGAGGAGCTGCGCCACAGCTATTTTCTAGACAGCTTTGTAATTAACTTTTTTGCATATACATATATCACAAGCGAAAGTGAAAGTTAAATTGATGACACAGTAACATTATTTTTATTCCAAGTGAAGATAAATAGATGTTACAACACCACCATTTCATGTAGAAAAAACAAATTATGAATCATTGGCCCTATATGGTGCTAGCAAGGCAAAAGTTAAGTTTGACCAACATGCCCACCGCAAAGTTTTCATCTAACAACTTTTTCGCCTCCATAGCAAGAAGGCCCAACCAACAGTCGATGAAAGGTTTGTCAACTTTCTCCACACAGGAAGGTAGCTCAGAAGACAACAACCCACTATCGGCTCTGCCCTTGCGACCATGGTACTCCTTTATCATTGTGTCACATATGTTGAGGATGCTCACCATGCGGTTGTAGTCCACCATGCAGAAACTGAGGGCACGCATTGTAGCCGTGCCATTCTTGGTGTCGTGCAGCATTTGTTTGACATTGTCATTGGCCGCGGCAACTTGGCCCTTGAGTATGTCGATGGCGACGTGTACCAGGCTATGGATATCTTTAGCCTCGGCGCTCCGATTGTCCAACTTGAGGGTCGACACACAAAATTCCTGCGTGATTGGGTTGGGGTCGTATATTTGGTTTTTCATTGAGGCATTCTTGCACACTTCCAAAATGAAGTTGGTCACCTTGGGTTTGACACCCCCAAAGGCACTGGATTTGGCGGCGAGGGTATTGGAAAGGAGCATAATTGCGATGGCAGAGAAGAGGATGGAGGTTGCCGACATTGTTGCCATTGCTATAAGGCTAGTTGGAAGTCTTGAAATGTATTGAAGCTAGGGAAGGTAGAGATAAATGGATATAGAATGTTGAGTAGGGAAGAGATGGATTGATGAAGCGATGTGCGTGGGTTGAGATTTTTATATACAAATCAGTGGCGGTTCAGAATGCAGTGTGCTGCTTAGCCATAGATATACGAATTAATAGTGCTAGCTATACAAATATGTTGATCCTCGTTTTAGATCTTGCATTAGTGCCCTCTATATTCACAAATATATGGATGCTTATTTTAGATCTTCCCCGTATTAACACACATAAAAGTTCCCATATGTTCAATAATGCAATAAGTCTTGATTACAGATTTCCAAATAGGTAGAGCCCATAGAATGCGTGCACACAGATATGTGGGTCCTCATTTTGGATCTCCTCACATTAATACTTCCTACTAATTGGGCAGATATGTGGGTGTTCATTTTGGATCTCTTTTTGTATAAGTCTCCTTTGGTGCACATTAATACTTCTTATTTGCATTGGTGTGTTGTAGATATCCTTTTGTATTACCAATTTTCTATCTTTGTGCTACATTTAGAATCGATCAAATTGACCCTCAGCAATTCAATGGTTGCACACAGTTTTAGTTTTTGCAACTTCCAAGTTGTACATCTCTAGAACCAAACTTACAAGTAATTCCTCAAGGTGCAACCATTTAGTTCCAAACTTGGAATGCTAATAAGAAAATTTACAGGGAATTAAAATTTCCTAAAATGCATGTGATTTGTTGCTCTTAGCTAAATTTTTTAGGAGTCATTGAATTGTTTGAAAATGTGGCTCAAATAAAACTTTGGCAATTATAACAACTACAATTGTCATTTGGGGATTGATTATAAAACCCAAAAGTTGATCAACACAAATAAGAGTAACCTTATGTGAATTGTTTTTGGGATGGAAATAAAATTATGTAAGCCCCAAATATTGGAAACCTTAAAGTCATCTAAAGTTTAAACGAAACCAAAAGGGAAATTGGGAACTAAAATAAATCCCTGAAAATGAGCTGACAGACCAAATATTTCAAATGGGCTGGATCATACAGATTCCATAAAACTCGAATAATAAGAGAAGCCCAATTTGGAAAATGAAAATGAATCAAGTGAGAATTAATACACAATGCTTATCATTTATTATGGCAGGAAAATTTATTTTAACAAATCCTAAATAAATTTTTAAACTTCTGGTAATACCCTAAAATAAAATTGGAGCAAGTTTGATGTTGAAACTAATTCGATATTTGTACAAATATGGAAAGAGAAACAAAAAAAAAGTAAAGAGGACTGCTACACGTCCGGCGGCGGATTTTTTAAAAAGATCGGCCGGGTCGCTAGCCCCCAAATCTGGCGTCTTCGTACGGCTCACGGGCATGCTAATTTTTGCAACAAAGATCATGTTGCAAAAATGTCTGCAGAATTTTTCTGCAACAGAGTTTATGTTACGGAATATTTTCTACAACTGAGATCGTGTTACGGAAACATTTGTGGTGTTTTTTTTTTGCCAGAAATGTCATATTGTAGAATTTTTTGCAACAAAGATCACGTTGCGGAAATGTCTATAGATTCTTTTGCAACAGATGCCGTATTGTAGATTATTTTACAACAGAAAGCATGTTGCAAAGACGAAAAAATAAATAAAAAAGAAACGAATGGCTCTTAGTCGTTAGTGCTTTTTAAGCGGGACCTATTATTTTCTTAAGCCTTATTTGTGCAACAAAGTTCATGCTGCAGAAAAATATTTGTAACTGAGGTTGTGTTACAGTTTTTTTCTTCTGTCTTTTGCATTTCTGCAACATAGATGATGTTGCGGAAGGATTTATGCAACAAGGATGATGTTGCAGAAAAAATATGAAAAAAAGATCAAGTTATATACATGCTGGGCACTTATTGGTGCTTCATATGTTTGTAACATAGCCGGTGTTACAAACTTGTGTGTGCAACATGCCCAATGTTAAAAAAATTGTTGAACTGTCTCACGTAGCGTTATGTGTCGTATGATTAAAATTAAATCGGATGGCCACGGATGTGGTGGATACAAGCGACTCATCCACCGGTTGGAAGGTAACGTTTCCCAAAAGGAAACAAAAAAGAAAACGGCCAGGACCAGCCAGCCAGGCTAGCTAGCCCAGCAGGCCCAACCCAACAGCAGTGTGCAGCCCATCAACCCAGCCGTCGAAGCAGTACATATCATTTTATCGAACCGGCGGATCAGCATCAGATGGCTAGCGCGTGGCCCGTAGACCTCTCTCTTCTCACTCTCTGTCACTGCTAGGTGGGACCACCCACGTCTTTGTCAACCTCTATCCGAGATCCCCAAGCCCACGATCTCTTCATGACCCGAGCGCTTATTGCACGTTCCCAATGCCCCAATGCACGACCAGCCCCGTGGTCATGCCCTATAAGTGAAGGAAATATGCCCTAGAGGCAATAATAAAGTTATTATTTATTTCCTTATTTCATGATAAATGTTTATCATTCATGCTAGAATTGTATTAACCGGAAACATGATACATGTGTGAATGCATAGACAAAACAAGATGTCACTAGTATGCCTCTACTAGACTAGCTTGTTAATCAAAGATGGTTATGTTTCCTGACCATGAACAAAGAGTTGTTATTTGATTAACAAGGTCACATCATTAGTAGAATGATCTGATTGACATGACCCATTCCATTAGCTTAGCACACGATCGTTTAGTATGTTGCTACTGCTTTTATCCATGACTTATACATGTTCCTATAACTATGAGATTATGCAACTCCGTTTACGGAGGAACACTTTGGTACTACCAAGCGTCACAACGAATCGGGTGATTATAAAGGAGTACTACAGGTGTCTCCAAAGGCGATGTTGGGTTGGCGTATTTGAGATTAGGTTTTGTCACTCCGATTGTCGGAGAGGTATCTCTGGGCCCTCTCGGTAATGCACATCATGAAGCCTTGCAAGCACTACAACTAATGAGTTAGTTGTGAGATGATGTATTACGGAACGAGTAAAGAGACTTGCCGGTAACGAGATTGAACTAGGTATTGGATACCGACGATCGAATCTCGGACAAGTAACATACCGATGACAAAGGGAACAACGTATGTTGTTATGCGGTCAGACCGATAAAGATCTTCGTAGAATATGTAGGAACCAATATGGGCATCCAGGTCCCGCTGTTGGTTATTGACCGTGAATAGTTCTAGGTCATGTCTGCATTGTTCTCGAACCGTAGGGTCCGCACGCTTAAGGTTTCGATGACAGTTATTATGAGTTTATGTATTTTGATGTACCAAAGGAGTTCGGAGTCCCGGATGTGATCACGGACATGACGAGGAGTCTCGAAATGGTCGAGACATAAAGATTGATATATTGGAAGCCTATGTTTGGAGTTGGAATGGTTCCGGCGAAAACGGAATTCTGAGTACCGGAGGTTACGGAACCCCGGGAGGTAAATGGGCCTCGATGGGCCTTAGTGGAAAGGAGAAGGGCCAGCCCTAGGTGGCGCGCGGCCCCCTTCCCTAGTCCTACTAGGACTAGGAGAAGGGCCGCCCCCTCTCTCTTTCCCCCTCAGGAATCCTAGTCCAACTAGGATTGGGGGAATCCTACTCCCGAGGGAGTAGGACTCCTGGCGCGCCTCCCCTTGGCCGCCGCCCCTCCCCTTGCTCCTTTATATACGGGGCAGGGGGCACCTTAGAACACACAAGTTGATCTTGAGATCGTTCCTTAGCCGTGCGGTGCCCCTCCACCATATTCCACCTCGGTTATACTGTCATGAAGCTTAGGCGAAGCCCTGCGCCGTGAAACATCAAGATCGTCCACCACGCCGTCGGCCGACGAAACTCTCCTCGACACTCGGCTGGATCGGAGTCGAGGGACGTCATCGAGCTGAGCGCGTGTCAAGAACTTCGGGCGCCGAGTAACGGCGCCGGGATCGGTCGGATCGCGAGGAGAACGTACGACTACTTCCTCTACGTTGTGATCGCTTCCGCTTCAGGTCTACGAGGGTACGTGGACTACACTCTCCCCTCTCGTTGCTATACATCACCATGATCTTGCGTGTGCGTAGGAAAATTTTTGAAATTACTACGTTCCCCAACAGTGGCATCCGAGCCTTGGTTTTTTCTATGGTTTGATGTTTTGCACGAGTAGAACACAAGTGAGTTGTGGGCGATACAAGTCATACTACCTACCAGCATGTCATACTTTGGTTCAGCGGTATTGTGAGATGAAGCGGCCCAGACCGACATTACGCGTACGCTTACGCGAGACTGGTTTCACCGCTGCGAGCACTCGTTGCTTAAAGGTGACTGGTGGGTGCCTGTCTCTCTCACTTTAGTTGAACCGAGTGTGGCTACGCCCGGTCCTTGAGAAGGTTAAACGAGTCTATTTGACAAAGTATCGTTGTGGTTTTGATGCGTAGGTGAGACTGGTTCTTACTTAAGCCCGTAGCAGCCACGTAAAATTTGCAACAACAAAGTAGAGGACGTCTAACTTGTTTTTGCAGGGCATGTTGTGATGTGATATGGTCAAGACGTGATGCTATATTTTATTGTATGAGATGATCATGTTTTGTAACGAAGTTATCGGCAATCGGCAGGAGCCATATGGTTGTCGCTTTATTGTATGCAATGCAATGCATTCTGTAATGCTTTACTTTATCACTAAGCGGTAGCGATAGTCGTAGAAGCATAAGTTTGGCGAGACGACAACGATGCTACGATGGAGATCAAGGTGTCGCGCCGGTGACGATGGTGATCATGGTGGTGCTGCAAGATGGAGATCATAAAGCACAAGATGATGATGACCATATCATATCACTTATATTGATTTGCATGTGATGTTTATCCTTTTATGCACCTTATCTTGCTTTGATTGACGGTAGCATTATAAGATGATCTCTCACTAAATTATCAAGAAGTGTTCTCCCCGAGTATGCGTTGCCAAAGTTCGTCGTGCCCAGACACCACGTGATGATCGGGTGTGATAAGCTCTACGTCCATCTACAACGGGTGCAAGCCAGTTTTGCACACGCAGAATACTCGGGTTAAACTTGACGAGCCTAGCATATGCAGATATGGCCTCGGAACACGGAGACCGAAAGGTCGAGCGTGAATCATATAGTAGATATGATCAACATAAGATGTTCACCATTGAAAACTACTCCATTTCACGTGATGATCGGTTATGGTTTAGTTGATTTGGATCACGTGATCACTTGGATGACTAGAGATGTCTTTCTAAGTGGGAGTTCTTTAGTAATATGATTAACTGAACTTAAATTTATCATGAACTTAGTACCGATAGTATCTTGCTTGTTTATGTTTGATTGTAGATAGATGGCTCGTCTTTGTTGTTCCGTTGAATTTTAATGCGTTCCTTGAGAAAGCAAAGTTGAAAGATGATGGTAGCAATTACGGACTGGGTCCGTAACTCGAGGATTATCCTCATTGCTGCACGAGAAGAGTTACGTCTGGATGCACCGCTAGGTGACAGAACTCTTCTTTGGAGCAACACTAGATGTTGTGAGCGTCTGGCGAGCAAAGTGATGACTACTCTATAGTTCGAGTGTGCCATGCTTTACGGCTTAGAACCGGGACTTCAACGGCGTTTTGAGCGTCATGGAGCATATGAGATGTTCCAGGAGTTGAAGTTGATATTCCAACAGAATGCCGGATTGAGAGATATGAAGTCTCCAATAAGTTCTATAGCTGCAAGATGGAGGAGAATAGTTACATTAGTGAGCATATACTCGAATGTCTGGTACTACAATCACTTGACACAATTGGGAGTTAATCTTCCGGATGATTGTGTCATTGATGAATTGTTCAATCACGCCACCAAGCTACAAAGGCTTCGTGATGAACTATAATATGCAAGGGTTAGTAAAGACTATACCGAGCTCTTCGCAATGCTAAAGGCTGCGGAGGTAGAAATCAAGAAGGAGCATCAAGTGTTGATGGTCAATAAGACCACTAGTTTCAAGAAGAAAGGCAAAGGGAAGAAGAAGGGAACTTCAAGAAGAACAGCAAGCAAGTTGCTGCTCGGAGAAGAAACCCAAGTCGGCCCTAAACCTGAAACGAGTGCTTCTACCGCAAGCGAATGGTCCTTTGAAGCGGAACTGCCCCAAGTATCTGGCGGATAAGAAGGATGGCAAGGTGAACAAAGGTATATGTGATATACATGTTATTGATGTGTACCTTACTAGAGCTCGTAGTAGCACTGGTATTTGATCTTGGTTACATTGCTAATATTTGCAACTCAAGCAGGACTACGGATTGCGAACTCGGCAAAGGACGAGGTGACGATGCGCGTGGGAAATGGTTCCAAAGTCGATGTGATCGCGGTCGGCACGCTACCTCTACATCTACCTTCGGGATTAGTTTTAGACCTAAATAATTGTTATTTGGTGCTGCGTTGAGCATGAACATTATATCTGGATCTTGTTTGATGCGAGACGGTTATTCATTTAAATCGAGAGAATAATGGTTGTTCTATTTATATGAGTAATATCTTTTATGGTCATGCACCCTTGAAGAATGGTCTATTTTTGATGAATCTCGATAGTAGTGATACACATATTCATAATGTTGAAACCAAAAGATGCAGAGTTGATAATGATAGTGCAACTTATTTGTGGCACTGCCGTTTAGGTCATATCGGTATAAAGCGCATGAAGAAACTCCATACTGATGGACTTTTGGAGTCACTTGATTATGAATCACTTGGCACTTGCAAACCGTGCCTCATGGGCAAGATGACTAGAACACCGTTCTCCGGTACTATGGAGAGAGCAACAGATTTGTTGGAAATCATACATACAGATGTATGTGGTCCGATGAATGTTGAGGCTCGTGGCGGATATCGTTATTTTCTCACCTTCACAGATGACTTAAGCAGATATGGGTATATCTACTTAATGAAACATAAGTCTGAAACATTTGAAAAGTTCAAAGAATTTCTGAGTGAAGTTGAAAATCATCGTAACAAGAAAATTAAGTTTCTACGATCTGATCGTGGAGGCGAATATTTGAGTTACGAGTTTGGTCTACATTTGAAACAATGCGGAATAGTTTCGCAACTTACGCCACCGGAACACCACAGCGTAATGGTGTGTCGAGCGTCGTGTCGTACTTTACTAGATATGGTACGATCTATGATGTCTCTTCAGATTTACCGCTATCGTTTTGGGGTTATGCTCTAGAGACAGCCGCATTCACACTGAATAGAACACCGTCGAAATCCGTTGAGGCGACACCTTATGAACTGTGGTTTGGCAAGAAACCAAAGTTGTCGTTTCTTAAAGTTTGGGGATGCGATGCTTATGTGAAAAAGCTTCAACTCGATAAGCTCGAACCCAAATCGAGAAATGTGTCTTCATAGGATACCCAAAGGAGACAGTTGGGTATACCTTCTATCACAGATCCGAAGGCAAGACATTCGTTGCTAAGAATGGATCCTTTCTAGAGAAGGAGTTTCTCTCGAAAGAAGTGAGTGGGAGGAAAGTAGAACTTGATGAGGTAATTGTACCTTCTCCCTTACTTGAAAGTAGTTAAATCGCAGAAACCGGTTTCGAGACACCTACACCAAGTAGTGAGGAAGTTGATGATATTGATCAAGAAACTTCAGATCAAGTTGCTCTGAACCTCGTAGATCAACAGAGTAAGATCCGCACTGAGTGGTGCGGTAATCCTGTTCGGAAATCATGCTACTAGATCATGATGAACCTACGAACTATGAAGAAGCGATGGTGAGCCCAGATTCCACAAAATGGCTTGAGGCCATGAAATCTGAGATGGGATCCATGTATGAAAACAAAGTATGGACTTTGGTTGACTTGCCCGAGGGTAGGCAAGCAATAGAAAACAAGTGGATCTTCAAGAAGAAGACCTGACGACGGTAATGTTATCGTCTATAAAGCTCGACTTGTCGCAAAGGGTTTTCGGCAAGTTCAAGGGATTGACTACGATGAGACCTTCTCACCCGTAGCGATGCTTAAGTCCGTCCGAATCATGTTAGCAATTGCCGCATTTTATGATTATGAAATTTGGCAAATGGATGTAAAGACCGCATTCTGAATGGATTTACGGAAGAAGAGTTGTATATGATGCAACCAGAAGGTTTTATCGATCCAAAAGGAGCTAACAAAGTGTGCAAGCTCCAGCGATCCATCTATGGACTGGTGCAAGCATCTCGGAGTTGGAATAAACGCTTTGATAGTGTGATCAAAGCATTTGGGTTTGTACAGACTTTTGGAGAAGCCTGTATTTACAAGAAAGTGAGTGGGAGCTCTGTAGCATTTCTGATATTATATGTGGATGACATATTGCTAATCGGAAATGATATAGAATTTCTGGATAGCATAAAGGGATACTTGAATAAGAGTTTTTCAATGAAAGACCTCGGTGAAGCTGCTTACATATTAGGCATTAAGATCTATAGAGATAGATCAAGACGCTTAATTGGACTTTCACAAAGCACATACCTTGACAAGATTTTGAAAAAGTTCAAAATGGATCAAGCAAAGAAAGGGTTCTTGCCTGTATTGCAAGGTGTGAAGTTGAGTAAGACTCAATGCCCGACCACTGCAGAAGATAGAGAGAAAATGAAAGATGTTCCCTATGCTTCAGCCATAGGCTCTATCATGTATGCAATGCTGTGTACCAGACCTGATGTGTGCCTTGCTATAAGCCTAGCAGGGAGGTACCAAAGTAATCCAGGAGTGGATCACTGGACAGCGGTCAAGAACATCCTGAAATACCTGAAAAGGACTAAGGATATGTTTCTCGTATATGGAGGTGACAAAGAGCTCATCGTAAACGGTTATGTTGATGCAAGCTTTGACACTGATCCGGACGATTCTAAATCGCAAACCGGATACGTATTTACACTAAACGGAGGAGCTGTCAGTTGGTGCAGTTCTAAACAAAGCGTCGTAGCGGGATCTACATGTGAAGCAGAATACATAGCAGCTTCGGAAGCAGCTAATGAAGGAGTCTGGATGAAGGAGTTCATATCCGGTCTAGGTGTCATACCTAGTGCATCGGGTCCAATGAAAATCTTCTGTGACAATACTGGAGCAATTGCCTTAGCGAAGGAATCCAGATTTCACAAGAGGACCAAGCACATCAAGAGACGCTTCAATTCCATCCGGACTTAGTCCGTGGGAGACATAGAGATTTGCAAGATACACACGGATCTGAATGTTGCAGACCGTTGACTAATCCTCTTCCACGAGCAAAACATGATCAACACCAAGACTCCATGGGTGTGAGAATCATTACTATGTAATCTAGATTATTGACTCTAGTGCAAGTGGGAGACTGAAGGAAATATGCCCTAGAGGCAATAATAAAGTTATTATTTATTTCCTTATTTCATGATAAATGTTTATCATTCATGCTAGAATTGTATTAACCGGAAACATGATACATGTGTGAATGCATAGACAAAACAAGATGTCACTAGTATGCCTCTACTAGACTAGCTTGTTAATCAAAGATGGTTATGTTTCCGACCATGAACAAAGAGTTGTTATTTGATTAACAAGGTCACATCATTAGTAGAATGATCTGATTGACATGACCCATTCCATTAGCTTAGCACACGATCGCTTAGTATGTTGCTACTGCTTTTATCCATGACTTATACATGTTCCTATAACTATGAGATTATGCAACTCCGTTTACGGAGGAACACTTTGGTACTACCAAACGTCACAACGTGAATCGGGTGATTATAAAGGAGTACTACAGGTGTCTCCAAAGGCAGATGTTGGGTTGGCGTATTTGAGATTAGGTTTTGTCACTCCGATTGTCGGAGAGGTATCTCTGGGCCCTCTCGGTAATGCACATCACTGAAGCCTTGCAAGCACTACAACTAATGAGCTAGTTGTGAGATGATGTATTACGGAACGAGTAAAGAGACTTGCCGTAACGAGATTGAACTAGGTATTGGATACCGACGATCGAATCTCGGACAAGTAACATACCGATGACAAAGGGAACAACGTATGTTGTTATGCGGATCGACCGATAAAGATCTTCGTAGAATATGTAGGAACCAATATGGGCATCCAGGTCCCGCTGTTGGTTATTGACCGTGAATAGTTCTAGGTCATGTCGCATTGTTCTCGAACCGTAGGGTCCGCACGCTTAAGGTTTCGATGATGGTTATTATGAGTTTATGTATTTTGATGTACCGAAGGAGTTCGAGTCCGGATGTGATCACGGACATGACGAGGAGTCTCGAAATGGTCGAGACATAAAGATTGATATATTGGAAGCCTATGTTTGGAGTTCGAATGGTTCCGGTAAAACGGAATTTCTCGAGTACCGGAGGTTACCGGAACCCCGGGAGGTAAATGGGCCTCGATGGGCCTTAGTGGAAAGGAGAAGGGCCAGCCCTAGGTGGGGCTGCGCCTCCCCTTCCCTAGTCCTACTAGGACTAGGAGAAGGGTCGGCCCCTCTCTCTCTTTCCCCCTCCAGGAATCCTAGTCCAACTAGGATTGGGGAATCCTACTCCCGGAGGAGTAGGACTCCTGGCGCGCCTCCCTTGGCCGCCGCCCCTCCCCTTGCTCCTTTATATACGGGGCAGGGGGGCACCTTGAACACACAAGTTGATCTTGAGATCGTTCCTTAGCCGTGTCAGCGTGCCCCCTCCACCATATTCCACCTCGGTTATACTGTCATGAAGCTTAAGCGAAGCCTCGCGCCGTGAAACATCAAGATCGCCACCACGCCGTCAGGTCGACGAAACTCTCCTCGACACTCGGCTGGATCGGAGTACGAGGGCGCCATCGAGCTGAACGCGTGTCAAGAACTCGGGCGCCGAGTAACGGCGGGATCGGTCGGATCGCGAGGAGAACGACGACTACTTCCTCTACGTTGTGATCGCTTCCGCTTCAGGTCTACGAGGGTACGTGGACTACACTCTCCCCTCTCGTTGCTATACATCACCATGATCTTGCGTGTGCGTAGGAAAATTTTTGAAATTACTACGTTCCCCAACAATAAGATCCCCTCCCGGCCACAACTATTCTCCCCACTCCGCGCCGGACATTGCCACCAGGCTGCTCCGGGACCGATTCGATTAGTGTATAATAAGTCAACCTTTATAGTTGATGACTCCTTTAAACCCGCACTCCTTTTGAGGCATTAAACAGTGTAGCGTGCTCTAAATTCTCACGCTAGTTACCAATGTAGTGACATATTGTCCCCATGTAACTTTGAGAACCATTTTTCAAGTACATATTTAGACAAGATAATTTTCCTTTACAAGGGTATTTATTTTGTGCCTCACATTCCCCTCTAAACAATTTCATGAATATTTAGAAGTATCTGAAATGACAACACTTTACCCTACCCCCCCCCCCCCCCATGTTTGGAAGGAAATAATCTGTGAAAAGACATACTTGTAGTTTCTAGGGTGAACAATGCCCATTTAAAGATTTCCAAAATAAATTAAGACCATCTGCATCGATGAAATTTTATTACAGTACAAATTTTAATTGCCAAACTAAGAAATCTTTTTAGATGGCAAACAACTAAAATTTGTCAGCATGTTTTCCTTGACATATTATAGAGGCAAGTTCATCCGTAGCACTGAAAAAATATTGTAACCTATTTAATTATTTGCGCCCATCTCAGATAAGATTAATAATAATAATAATAATAATAATAATAATAATAATAACAACAACAACAACAACAACAACAACAACAACAACAACAACAATAATAATAATAATAATAATAATAATAATAATACTGCACATTTAGTAACCCAATTTTTTTCAATAAATAAATCAGATCTTACTTTATTTATACCTTTAATTGATGATCTTTATTTTATTGGAAATCAATCCATGCAGAAGACACACTAATTAAGTAGTAGTACAATTGTAAGTGAATCCAACCTGTACATATATGCATACAATGGGCATTAATCAATAGCATTTCCGTGACCAAGATAATTAGATTTATGCACCATACCGATGCACTATATATAAATCTCAACCTACCTACACCTCCAACCATCTCCTCCTTCCTCTCTATTTTGTCCAAATTGTATATTTTCCCTGCAGTATGGCGGCAACACCTATGTCTTCCATGGCCATCTCAACCATCGTCGTCATGCTCCTTTCTTCTGCCATGGCTGCCCATGGCAGCGGTGGCGGGGAGAAGGACAACACAAGCCTCGTGATGGAGGCGTGCAAGAACATCTCAAGCGAGCCATTCAAGGTGGGCTTTCTGCCAGAATTTTGTGCATCAACGCTCCTATCAGACCACCGGAGTGCCGAGGCGAAGGACTGTCGCGACCTTGCACTCATCACTGTCGACATACTCAAGGTGCATGCAGCCGCCATGGTAGGCAAGGTGGACAACATGCTTCACGAAGGCGGCCGAATCGCCATGAAGGATAAGATAGCAGCTCGTGCCCTCAGGTTGTGTCGGGCGGACTATGGCGGCATGGTGAACACACTCCAAATCTGCCACAACATCATCCAGGACTTCGGCCGCAAAGGTAAGCATGGGCCGACGCCCTTGGAGCTACCAGAGTGCGTTGAGAAGACGACCAACAACATCAAGGACTGCACTGCCGAGGTCTGTAGCACGTCGGTGGCGGGGACGATGGCTGTGGCAAATGAAATACTAGAGAAGCTGGCAATCGTCAGCAAAGCCTTGATAAATCTCTTCTTGGCTGGCAAGAAGGATGGTAACTAGGAGCTATCTATAATTAGCATCGTGTGATGTGAGGATGGAATTTAATAAATACTCCCTCTGTTCCTTTATGTAAGGTGTATTATTTTCGGCATGACATATTAGGAGAAAATTACTCTTGGCAAATTTGTTGGTTAGTGGCAAGTAAATAAGTGAATCGAGTAAAGTAAGAAATACATGCAATCAAGAGAGAGATAGTTTCCTTCTTTTGATATACGGAGAGATACACAAAATCAGGAGATAGATACTTCCTCTTTCTGGAGGGATATAAAAGGAATTATAAAGATTTACAAGAAATGCACCTTACAATGTGGAATTTTGTCAAAATAAATACACCTTATATAAAGGAACGGAGGGAGTACTACTCACACAAAAAAATAAATAAATTACAAAACAATAAGTAAGACATAGGGAGCTATGCCTCTCCACATCCTACCCGTCCGATTTGGGCATGCACGGCCTGGATCACCTCTCCATCCATCCCTGCCCAATTTTTACCGAGAGACAGAGCTACTGGACGTAAACTAGGCCACTCTGCAGAATGACTTCGCCGATTTCCTGTGAACTGGGCCAACCACACTCTTGGCCAGGGTAACTACATTCGCAAACCCAGCCCAGCGCTGTGGTCACCCAAACCCCCTCATGTTTTTTGGTCACCATAGAACGGAATTTAATAAATTTACCCATATGTTTGTTGGTCACCAAAGAATGGAATTTAATAAATTTGATCAGAAATAATGTGATGCTAGGGGACCATAGAAGTTAAGAGTCGGAATAGATAGGAAGAGTGGGCACAATTTTTTTTGGAATAATTCCGTAAAATAATCAAATACAAAATACAAATGAGTTCAAACTTTAAGAATCACTTACAAATTACGAAGTAGGGAAATGTTTCTTCATATAACGCACAGAAGAAAAAATAGACAACCATCCTTAGAAATTAAAATTTTCATACATTAGAAACATGATATGAGGTGTATGTGTTATATTGTTCCAACAATTAGTAGAGCGCACAAACAAAGATCCTTTCCAAGATGTAGAACACGTCATTCCTAGTTAAAATGCAGAGGTAATCTGATGTTGTCAAATAAAGTACATGCATACATAAGTAATAATTGGGGCGGTGTGTTTATAGGACAAAAGCGTCCCTTACAGCTGCCATCAGAAGAGACGAGGGGCAGCGATAATGGATGAGACCATGAGAAGAACTTATGGGAAAGAAAGAAAAACCAATGCTCCGCTTGATTGGTACATCAAATCATCTTGTTCTTGTATCATGGCTAGGTCATGTAACATCAACCGCATCAAATGTACATGAAACCTTATCAAAAATTTCTAGATCAAAGTTGCTTCCTTCCAACTATCTGACACCAAACTTAAGCAAGCAATGGAAGTTCTAGTAGGATATCAAGTAGCAAAAACAATGCAAGTACAGTTCACAAAAGCATAACCTGTAATTTTATTATAATAAATACTATTTGATCAGGAAGCAATTACATATATAGATTAATCCAAAAGTGATATACAACTTGATTTATTACAATGATCCCTTCCCTTAGTAGTATCCAAGAAGGTTACAACTGAGAACACAATACTTAGGTTTTCACTAAGGGAATGAAACATTAATCTTCATTGGCCAATTGAACGGAAAAAATAATTAGGGTGCACTATTAAGTGTGATTAAGTTGCGATAAATGATCTATCTTATGTAACTAAACCTAATAAATTAGTACACAACAACCTCTCTTTCTATCTATTTTTTAGATAGATAATGACTCATGCCAAGTGGTTACCTCTATCAAACAAATCGAATCACAGAAACACCGAAGTTATGGTGTAAATTCTATAATGGTCAGTAACCAACGGTTAAATAGACTTCACTGGAATTAGAAAATAGTCTCAAAGTGGTAAGCGGAAGTTATGGAGATGCTCAAGATCGAATTGAAAATTAAAGTTAAACTAGACTTTCCAAAATATTCATGCACCTTGTCAAGGTCTGTTTCCTCAATGCTCAACCTTTATCTCTGAAACTCATTTATATTTTGAGGGCTATCTCTGAGACTCATTTCTATTTGCCTGCAAAATAAAAAGATCACTCCGCAAACATAGAATGTGACACCATCTTATTAGTATGCATGGAGAGAAACTTTTAGTGCAATCAAAGTTGATGATATAGCAAATTGCACAAAAAGTACAATCAATAATAGTATAAGAAGGGGAGCAACACTAAAAAAGTCAAACCTAAAGTGTAGCAGGCAAGGGGAAACAAAGACCTAATGAAGAATGGGGCAGAGGGATCTCAGAAAAACATATTGCATAAATAAAGTTGTGCATGTTTCTCAGTATATGCCACACACACTATAAGAAAGTCACCAACTGATGCGATAACCAACGTCTCAACGTATGATCTGCTACACTTTTTAAAAGCATATTTGAAATTTAGAAATACTTGCAACTAACTAATTGGCCCTTGATGGGACCAAATGGAAACATCAAATTTCGTTGATTGACACCAAATGCAACTACCTAGCTGAAGCAAATGTACTATTGTCATTTGAATCAAGTACAGTTACCATCTCTCAAGAAACATGTAGTTTATCTGACTGAAGCACATAAAAGCAAAGAGTTTGTTAGCATAATGTTGTTCTGTTGATCACTCTTTCGACTGCAAAGTAACGTTAATACATGTAAATATGACTGAGCTGAAGATAAGGAATCAGTCAGTACACATGAAGAAACAAAATCCAAAGAGACTCATGCAGGGGTGGTCCGCAGATCTCACGACAGCGGTTTTGATAGGATGGAAGCATGCTCACCTTTTAGTCGAGAGGCACTGCGAAACGAGAAGCAGAGTGCTGAAGGCGACGGAGGCGCGGAGCCATCTCCAAAACATGTACCACAAAACAGCATCAACTTGCTTAATTTCATTTGCATGTCTGCAATCCGAACAACAATTATATGTATCATGAAATGTTACTGGAATTGATGAAACACCTTCTTTGGAGTTTATACGCAATTATAGAAAGCGGATTAGTAACCCAAGGGAAAATCATTGTGCATGTTACACATACTTGAATATAATACAAACACATGAAATTTAAGGGGGGATTGTTAGGTACTCAATGTTAAGTCATATCGACATAAGATTTCAATTCTTAATCTGTAAAATAGGACCAATCACGAAAATTGCAGTTTTGATCCGGAGGACCTAAAAGTGACGGATATAGTACAAAATAAAAGGTAAAATCCAATGAACTCGCTGATGAGGAAAACAATGGACAAGAGCTACTGTAGAGGACGAGTTTGACGGAAGCAACAACTATCAAAATCTCAAAGTTTTGGGTGAAAATCATCCTGCTAAATTTTGAGATTCATACAACACTTGAGAGGCATGGAAGATTAGGCAAAACTGATAGGCTGGTGGCCAATCTGAGATGATGACTACCTGCTTGCCAAGGATGACGAAGCCGATTATAAAAAATATAATAGGGTAGAAAAATAATAGGAATAATGCGATGACTAAAAATTAGAGAAAAATAATAGGAATAGGAAAGTCATAGAGAACAAGATAACACATATCTCCAAATCCTATGAATAGGAATAAGAAAGGAGATGTCGTTTGGTTCACATTATAGTATTTTTCCCATTAAGTCTGCGCTAATGTTTATTTTTGTAGGAAATGTGGAGGATAGAAAGAATTCCTCCATAGGGATATGATACTATTCATACACACACAAGGGAAGGATTATTTTTCCTATAGAAATCCTATACTATCAAATTTCTCTAAGATTCTTCCAAAGCAAAGGAGGCCTAAGATGGGCTTTTTCCTGAAACAGGTTTTCCGGGTGGCTCTAGTGGTTGATTTCCCAGGCCGGTCTACATATTTCCTAGGCAGTGCCGTGTCTCGCCCATAGCGAGACCTATCATGCACTCGCGTCAGGCATCTCTATAAATGGGCAAGCATAGCATGGGAGGCCATAGGCTAGACCTTTTTTTCTTCACGTTTTTGCTTTTCTTTTCTTTTTTATGCATCAGAATATTTTAAACATATAGTTTGCATAAACATTCAACAAACGCTAATAAATAATTTGAAAATTGTAAAATCTGTATAGACAAAATGTTTCTTATCTGTACGAAAGATTTATACAACAAATATTCAATCTCAATGAAAAAATTTAATCATGTATGTAAAAAATGTTCATCAAGCAGTTGATAAATATTAACCAAGCATTTGAAAATTGTAAACTGTGTATAGAAAAAATGTTTACCATGTATAATAAACAAAATAATATGTATGAAAAATGTTGATCATGTATTTTAAAAGAACTAAATGTGTATAAAAATATGTTACTGATGTATAAAACATACACTAAATAAAAGTAGATATCAAAAGACATATATTGGAAAATAGTTAATTTGGTATTTGAAAATTGTTAAACATGTACATAAAAAGGTTACCGTTGTATCGGAAAATGCTTATTACCATTAAGAATGATCACATTGTATTTGATAAATGTTGACCATGCATTCAAATGGTTATTAAAAAAATCAGATACATATACAAAAAAATGTATAATGTGTATGGAAAAAAGTAGAAACAAACATTATAAGTTTCAAAAAATGTTAAAAATACGAAACATGTGCATAAATATATTTTAGATGTATAGGACAAATGTTGAATGTGTAAATCAAAAAGTTGAAAACAAGAAATAAACAGATTAAAACCAACCCAAAAATAGAGAAAGAAAACAAGAAATGGAAATAAAAACCAACAAAACCAAATGCATTATTAATTAAATTAAATTTCTCGTGAGCCGGTTAACAAGAAATTTAATTTAATTAACAATGCATTGGGTTTTGTTGATTTTTATTTTCATTTCTTGTTTTCTTTCTCTATTTTTGGATTGGTTTTAATCTGTTTTTTTTTGTTCAACACAAGTCAACTTTTTGATTTACACATTCAACATTTGTCCTATACATCTAAAATATATTTATGCACATGTTTCATATATTTATCATTTTTCAAAACTTGTAATGTTTGTTTCTTCTTTTTTCCATACACATTGTGCATTTTTTGTATATGTATCTGTAATAAGCGTTTGAATGCATGGTCAACATTTATCAAATACACGGTGATCATTCTTAATGGTAATAAGCATTTTTCCGATACAACAGCAACCTTTTTATATACATGTTTAAAATTATTCAAAAACCAAATTAACTATTTTCCAATATATGTCTTTTGATATCTAGTTTTATTTAGTGTATGTTCTATACATCAGGAACATATTTTTATACACATTTACTTCTTTTAAAATACATGATCAACATTTTTCATACATATTATTTTGTTTCGTATACATGGCAAACATTTTTTCTATACAAAATTTACAATTTACAAATGCTTGGTTAATATTTATTAACTGCTTGATGAATATTTTTTAAATACATGATTAACTTTTTCCATTGAGATAGAATATTTGTTGTATAAATCTTTCGTATAGATAAGAAACATTTTGTCTATACACATTTTATAATTTTCAAATTTTTTATTAGCGTTTTTTGAAAGTTATGCAAACTATATATTTAAAATATTCTGAAACATTAAAAAAAAGCAAAGACATGAAAAAGAAAAGGTCTGGCATGTGGACTCCCACGCTATGCTTGCCCATTTATAGAGATGCCTGATGCGAGTGCATGATAGGTCTCGCTATGGGCGAGAAGCAGAACTGCCTAGGAAATATGTTGACCGGGCTGGGAAATCAACCACTAGAGCCACCCGAAAAACCTGTTTCAGCGAAAAGCCCATCTTAGGCCTCCTTTTGATTGGAGGACTCTTAGAGAAATTCGATAGTATAGGATTTCTATAGGTAAAATAATCCTTCCCTTTGGTGTGTGTGAATAGTATCATATCCCTATGGAGGAATTCTTCCTATCCTACACATTTCCTACAAAAATAAACGTTAGCGCAGACTTAATGGAAAAATACTATAATATGAATCAAACGACATCTCCTTTCTTATTCCTATTCATAAGATTTGGAGATACGCGTTATCTCGTTTTCTATGTTTTTCCTATTCCAATTATTTTTCTACCCTATGACTAAAAAAACTTTAAAGTAGAGAAAAGCGATGACTAAACAGAGAAACCCGAAAAAGAAAACGAAAAGAAAAAACTGGGAGAAAACGGAACAAGCAAGGATGTAAACCAACCAGCGCTCACTCTCTTCCCATCCCCACCCCCACCAACCTGCGAGCGCACATTTGAGCCCTATAGTTTTCTTTTCCTTTTTTCTGTTTTTGTTTTTCTATTAATTTTTATTTTGTTGTTTTCCATCTCTAAACATTTCTAGATTTCATAAAGTCTCAAGTATTTTCAAAATTATTAAAATTATTTAAAATATCACTTATTAAAATATTCATGATTTTCGTCAATTCCAGAAATTGTCCATGATCTCAAAAACATTCAAATATTAAAAATTCATGATTCTGAAACAAAGTAAACGAAATCAAAAATGCTCATAGTTTTGAAAAATACATTGGTGTATTAAAAAAATCATGAATGTGAACAAATGGTTACAAATTCAGAAAAATGGTCATAAATGTTTTATATAAAACATAAAAAATTATGTATAAATTAAGAAAAATTCAAGAAATTTATTAATAATGCGTTCCAAAAATGTTCATTCATTTGAAAAAATATATTTTTTTCAAAGAAAAAAATGTTCTTGAATTGCAAAAATCTATCCCCTATTCGGAAAAACAATCATCGATTCTTCACCGCACAGATGTTTAAGTGTTTCAAGAAATTCAAATTGTCATATATATGTTCAGGCATTGAATAAATGTTCGTTCTTTAAAAGGTTCAAGATTTCAAAAAGATGTTCCAGAATTAGAAAAGATTTTGGTAAAATGATAGAGAAAAACAAAATTGAGGAAAATAATTAAGAATGCAAAAGAAACATGGAAAAAAGAACAGAAAAATAGAAATGGAAAAATTAAGGCAAAGTAGAAAATAAAGAATAAAAATTAAAAAATGAAAGAAAAAACCAAAATTATGCGTAGCCTGGAAGTTGCCTGCGGGGGGGGGTATGCGCCAAGTCACTAACCAGTGACCTACATGCCAAACAGAACTGGCCAGCAAGCATGATTGAGCGTCTCGGTCGATGAAACAACTGGAAAAAAAAGACGACAATGGCCCGGCCCAGTAGCTACAAGTGAAGGGAAACCTTCAGGTGGGAGGCACGAACATATTTCCGTAGGCAGCTCATATTCAGCGCCGTCCGCACCGCGGAATCCAACCGGCGCCCACTGCAACGCCTAGTTGGCCGGCTCATGAAAGGAAGCCGCCACGAGGAATCAAACTCGAGCCCTACGTTCGTGCAGGAAGATGCTACAATATTGTTCTAGTTGGCATGTTTCAGCATGGGACTGCTATAATATTGTTCTAGTTGTAAAGTTTGTTTTTGTCAAAAGACAAAACGACTGTGCGTTGCATAACTTCATTGCCCCTTGACATTTGATGGGGACATTAATGCACATTGCATATGCATCTTTGCTTACTACGTTGGCCTTTGCTCATGGTTTGTCCTAATATGGCATAACATCACGAAAAGTGCAAGCAGCACCCGAGCACCATAGAGCTCTTTATTTTTCTTTCAATGAAAATACTTTTTCAGATCTCAAAATAATCTAAAAAAAGTATACACATAGACATATGTTCGTAGTATACTTGTATAAATTTTTATAAACATATATGTTCATATGTGATGTACACAAAAAAGACAAATACATGAAGTAAAATAGGCCTTTTCTTTTTTGTTTCTGGGATTGGTATTTGCCTTTTTTGTGTAGAATGCAAATAGTCAAATTAGTTGACGAAACTTTATACATACTTGAAGAATATGCATATGTATTTGCATAATTTGTTTTGACATGTTTTTGGAACTTTTAAGTATATTTTGATTATTATTTTTGAAAAACAGGCTCCATGGAGCCCGTCCTTTGCAACGCTGCTCTGATAACTATATTTCACGAGGCATTAGGGCAAATCCAACGCGCTGACGCATTTGATCTGCGCGTCTCTGCTTAGGTTGAAACGGACAGAAAAACGCTGGCCCAACATGCAGATGCTAACCCAAATCATGTCCGCTCGGTATTTGTCTGGACGCATTTCTGACCCAAATTTGAACCCGATTTACGTCTACGCAGACACGAGATGGACGTGCCGCACGTCATCTCGGTGTCCACCTCGGAATCGAGGCCACCGACATAGCTAGATTCCTTCTCCATCTGATGAGACACTTCGCTCGCTGTTTTGCATATACTCCCTCTGTCCGAAAATACTTGTCATCAAAATGAATAAAGAGAGATGTATCTAAAACGAAAATATGTCTAGATACATCCCCTTTTATCCATTTTGATGACAAGTATTTTCGGACGGAGGGAGTATATAGAAAACATATACCACTGGTTTAGCGTTTAGATCGACACTTCGCTCGCTGTTTTGCATATATGGATGGTGGGTGTCAGGGAATCCAACAGCCGGCTTCAAATTCGGCACTGTAGCTCTGCCTTGATGTCATCTGAGTATCTCCAGTAGAAGAGGACTGGGTAATAATTGTTGACCTAGCCACCTTCCTTTTCGTATTTCCCTTTTATATTCCGGTGAGACGTAGCTTGCTTTCAAAGTGGCACGAGCATGCACGAGCAATACACGTCTGCTCGCGTGGGGCATGGCGCCACTCACATATAGAGTGTCCTTATACATTTGGGCCACCTTTTTTTAAGAAGCATATTCGGTGACAAGTATGGCAGTGATCACCACCATTGACAGACGTCCAGGATTCACATGTCACCGTTTTCGTATGTACATGCGTACACTAGAGAGCATCTGCTGCATCGTATATGCTCTCTCAGTCAATTGGGTATTAATCAACCTTCACAAACCAAGTTAGCACTATTGAGTTCATACTAACTAGTTATGCATCGGCCAGCCTCGGAATTTTGTCGGGATTAGGAAAGGATCAGCTGGCGAATAACATCCTCGAATCATGCATGTCAATTGATTAATTGACTAGGACTGACGTAGGTGATACTTTGAGAGAGATTTACAAAGAAGAAGAAAGCTAAAGCAACTGATTGACCATTGATTAATCAGAAATAGTACTACTGCCTGTAACCATGGTGTTATGTATCGTTATTGTTAAATGGAGTTGGTGTTTGTACGTCATCAAATGTGATCTCATCCCCCACACGACCACCCTCCCCGTTGTTTTGAATAATGCAGACCAAATTGGTGATTTCATTTCCTTGTCCTACTGGAAACCATGTTATGTATTAACGTCATGAAAATCTTACCAAGACCTCAACTAAGTCAAAATTTCCTTGTCTTCCCCTATCCATATCTAAATCAAATCAAATTTTAACAAAAATTAACGTCATTGATGCTGAACCGCTATAATCTGGATGTATGCCCCTATTGCAAAGTACAGCCAATTAGCTAGTTTTTTTTAGTGCTCAGGCTGCCCTGCCCACCAACTTGTGGTGATAACCAACTTCAGGCCTTTTTCATGGTGTTATGCGAGATATACTCAAGTCAATGCAAACAAAATCACTTTTTAACAATGTCAATTCCCTCTTGGTGAATCTGCCAGTAACATTTTATGACAATAAATCATGAAAATCATTTACTATTTCTCTTCCGGCCTCTGCATCCATCGATGCACAGTACGTACCACCGCGTAGTTAGCTACAAGTTTCCATGTGTCGGCAAGAAAGTATAGGCCGGCTATCTATTGGTCACCAGCTGAAAGAGGCTCACAACACTGTACGCCAAATCTGGGCAACGCATCGGTTCGAGTGTTCCTAGCGAGCCAAGCTATGGACTCTTTTAAGGTTCAAGCGCATGCGAACCAGGTCCGGGTCTTTATTGTACTCCAGTGGGCCTATTTGGGGGTGATTGAAGCTACCAAACGCACCCCTACTGGTTCCACTTACGTTTACGTCGTTGCTCGCGTGGGCATCACACCAGTGACATATAGCATATCCTTATACATTTTGACCACCTTTTTTAAGAAGCAGATTCGGTGATAGGTATGGCAGTGATCACCACCATTGACAAAGTTCAAGACTCAAATGTCACTGTTTTCGTATGTACATTACATCAGCACATGTGTACACTAGAGAGCATCTGTTGCTAGGATGGGAGTATATGCTCTCTCAATGATTGGGTAGTTATTTGGATTCAATATGTTTTACGACTCAAATGGATGAAGAATTTAGCACTATTGAGTTCACACCCATTCTATATGTAGTAGTACTACTACTAACTTGTTATGCATCGGCCGGCCTCTGAAATTTGTCTGGATTAGCAAGGGATCAGCTGGCGAATGACATCCTCGAATCATGTCGAACTGGTTAATTAACTAGTACTACCTTAGGCGACAGCACCGCGGAAATAAAAATAAAGTAGGTGACAGAGGGTGCAGGTATAAGTCATCAAAAACTGAGCACTGATCAATCGAAAGTACTCCCTCCGGGTGGAATTACTTGTCAGAGAAATGAGTGTATCTAGATGCATTCTAGTTCTAGACTAGATACATCCATTTTTGTTCATTTCTGCGACAAATAATTCCGAACGAAATGATCAAGTCAATAATACTACAAGAAAAGCTACCTTTTGGCTATCCATTCTCTCTTGAGGAAGCTGTCAATAACTTTTTTGATAATGAAATTGCAAGTTCTTTCCACAAAATAAAGAAAGAAATCCTTTCTCGTTTCTCTTTCGGCCTGCGCTTCTATCGATGCACAGTACATAGAACCGCGTGGATCGTAGCAAGCTACAAGTTCCCATGTGTCGGCAAGAACCTAAGGACAGTCATGGGCGACTGGTAAGCCAACATGGGGGGAGCAAAGAAAAGCAAAATAAAGTGGTGCATGCGTGATATACATATCTGTTGGAGGCCAACGCGTGCATGTGTCCGCGTCGATCTATTATCAACCTTGCTAGAGAGAGATCCGGCTGCTCGATCGTGTCTAGCCTGACCATGACACGTCCATGATGCATCACCTCACTCATGGCCCCCATGCATGTCAATCTAACTAGAGATATATAGCTAGCTTCGCCCTTGGTTAGGCCCCATATGCATCCATCTACATCATCTTTCTATCTACGCTTGTTATCTAGAAAGCGAGATCGATGGATGTACAATCTTACCACACCCAGGTTCAGATCGTATTCCAGCAATAAAAGGAGGGGTCTTCCGCTCGGTTTTCGGCGATGCATTTATACGCATATTCTCCTTGAAAATATTAGATTGGTACCTATAATCCTATAGTTTCAACAGTATCTTTCCTCTTGCTCTTGAGCTAGTTGGCGAATACTCCCTCCGTGTCAAAATATAAGACGTTCTTATAGGTAGCCTACAAGAACGTCTTATATTTTGATACAAAGATAGTAGTTGTCAAGCTTGGGGACCGATGTATGGACCTTTTCTGCCCATCCCCAATGTTTGGACCTACCAGGATATACATACATATATGATACATATCTCCATTTCTCTGCGTAGTGCATACATAGAGATCACAAGGCTATGACATGAACACATCACCTAGTTAGGCTGCGCATGCTATAGCCTTACCTTTGTTGCTTTATTGCATCCCTGTAGCTAGATGGAGTAGGGTTGCAATGGTGCATGCAACGCATGGGCGATGGCGCACGAGTACACACGCGTCCTGTTTGCGGTCCATGCATGCTTTGCATGGTGCATATAGCAGCAACAAGAGCTCTGTTTTTCATGGAAGACCTTTTTTTAAGCAAGACATGTATTGACCTCCAACAAAATTAACGGGCACTGCTATCCAGTATAGGCTGCGTTCCTCGGGCTCGGCTGGAGATGCTCTAATAGATCATGGTCAACAATCATCAAATCATTCAAAACAAAAGTCAGATATGTGTAGTGCTAACAAGTGTAGTATCTTGATGCTATTTTTAATAATATAATCACAACAAAACAGTAAAATAGTGTACCACTAGTAGAAAACAGGGCTTTGGTTGAGGCCTGGGTAAAGGAATTAATCCCGGTTCACTCACGAACCGGGACCAAAGGGTGCATCAGTCCCGGTTCGTGCGGCCAGGCCGCCGGCCGGGCCTCGGGGGGCATTGGTCCCGGTTCTTCTGACCCCTTTGGTCCCGGTTCCACACATGAACCGGGACCAATGAGCCTCGCTCCTGGCCCACCACCTTTAGTCCCGGTTCGTGGCTGGAGCCGGGACCAAAGGCCAGTCTTCTGTCGCAGTTCTGGCCACCAACCGGGACTAAAGAGAGGCCTATATATACCCCCTGCCCGCTCACTCCTCCGTTCTTAGTGCTCTATTTTTTTGCCCCGGCCGTGGGAGAGGTGTGTGTTGCTCTAGCTCACCTCCTATGCACATCAGGTGTTCGATGAAACGCCCACGCCACACTTAAGCTTTCTCCTCTCCAAGTTCCTTGCCCAAGCTCCATTTGCTTCAAGATTTGTCTAGGTTTGGCGGTCCGTCCTGTCCCGTCCCCATCCTCACCGCCGTCGATCGCCCGCGCCGATCTCGTCGCCGGCACCACCGTGGTGAGCCTCTTGTTCTTATCTTCTTTTTAAATAAAGTTATTACTTGTATGATTTAGATAGATACTTGTATAATTTTCTTACTTTTATTATTGTTTGTTATTATATAGTGTGATGGTTTTGGTATCCGCCCCCGTCGGCCCTCGTCCTATCTATGATTCGGATGTGGTATATATTATGTTTTATAACTATTTCTTTTATTTAGTGTTTATGACAATTATGCCGACCAACGTGACATAGATGTTTTATCTAGGAGGTATGTGAACCGGAAATTCCAACCGACCCCCTTGTCGAGAGGTTAAATTTAGTTGAAAAAGAAAACGATTACTTGAAGAAAAAATTTAAAATAATTGAGGTGGAGAAGATGGCGTTGTAGTTGCATGTTGCGGATATCGTCGATGATCACAAGATCAAGATGGATATGCGCTTGAAGATTAGAAAGGTTAAAAAATATGTCATTCATACTGAGGCTTGGTATCATTATGTCGTTGGATCAATTGTTACCTTAGTTGCGATTATTATCGCATTTGTTGTTGCATTGAAATATTTTACATAGTTTCAATGTATGGTTTAATTAGATGCTCTAGAGAGCTATATATGATGTTCAGTGAGAACTATGTATGAACTTTATGTATTTATTTATTTAGTAATAACATTTGATCACTACTGTTCTTTGGTTTTAATGTGATGATGAACTTCTATTAATTTGGTCACTTCTCTATTCATGATGTTCTGTAATGGTTTTTTGACACATTTAATTATATATAATGCACGTAGATGAACCGGCAATGGATGTACGGTGAAAGACGCACCTCTGAGTACATTAAGGGCGTGCATAATTTTCTCGAAGTGGCTGAGGCAAACAAGCAGAATGGTTTTATGTGTTGTCCATGCCCTATCTATGAGAATACGGAGTCTTATTCTAAACAGAAAAACCCTGATACTTCAGAAGAGATTGTCCATTTTGTACACGAAGTGCATCCAGTTTTTACCTTAACCCTCTCAACCTTTTAGCACATGCTATGTGGGTGAAAATGATGATCCCATGCCAACTTTCAACTTTTTAGAGTTCATTTGAAGTGCTTTTCAACTTCAGGGTCGTTAGCTCAAAGAATGAACTAATAGCAAAAAGAATGAACTAGAAAACTTTTATGAAACTCTAATAGTAAAAAGAATGAACTAAAAATCAATTAAAATATTCTATTATGATCAACTAAAACAAAACTATAATATTCTTCAATAGCAAAAAGAATCAACTAAAAAGCTTTATAAAACTCTAATAGCAAAAGGAATCAACTAAAAAGATTTTATAAATCTCTAGTATTTTTAAAAATAAAATTATATGAAATTTATGCAACTAAAATTATCAAAGTATTTTTTGTTAAAAACGTTAATAGCAAAAGGAATTTTAATAAAGGAATTTTTGTTAGAAAATTAATAGCAAACTAAACTAACAAAATCTGTTTTTGATTAAAACAGACACTTAAAATAACCTAAAAATTATCAAATTGAATATATTGATTAAAAACAGTAATATTAAATAGCAGGAAAAAGAATCACTCAAAAATCTATTTCTATAGTAAAGTTATTCACAAACTAGTGATTCACACAAATTTCAAAGAATTCAAATTTAAACTATTCAAATTTGAAAACTAATGGCACTAACAGAAAGTTTATAATTTTTGTGACCTAAAAGCAAAAAGAATCACTGAAAACTGTAAGTATTTAGCTGTAAGTAGAAACAAAAGAAAAAAAAAGAAAACAAAAAACTGGAAAAAAAATAAAAAATGCCCCCTACTGGGCCACCACGGCCTGAATACGACTAGAGACCCAACTAGCTAGTTGGGCCAAGATTCAGGCCAGCAGCTGGCCCAGTAGGCCCACAGGCAGAGGAGAGTGAGAATAGGCCCGTGAGACTGCAGTTGAGAGGAACTCGAGAGGGTTGGCGCAGCGGCGCTTATAAACCACTCTCAAGCCCTTTCAGCTAGGAGGTGGGACTAAACATCCCACCGCACCGCGCCAGCACAAGGCCTTTGGTCCCGGTTGGTGGCACCAACCAGGACTAAAGGGGGGCATTGGTCCCGGTTCGTGCCACCAACCGGGACCAATGCCCCCCTTTAGTCCCGATTCAGGCCACCAACCGGGACGAAGGTCTCGCGTCACGCCTTTGGTCGACGAAAAGTGACCTTTGGTCCTGACCAAAGGTCTCTGCTTGCCGCCCTTTGGGCTGACGAAAAGTGACCATTGGTCCTGACCAAAGGTCTCTGGTTGCCGCCCTTTAGGCTGACGAAAAATGACCTTTGGTCCTGGTTGGTGGCACCAACCGGGATAAAAGGGGGCATTGGTCCCGGTTGGTGGCACGAACTAGGACCAATGCTTAGTGGATATAAGAGAACACTTAGAAAATTTCAGTTTTCATCTACCAGTTACCCCGAGCCCGCTGTCCTCATCGCCAACATCCCCGAGCCCGCCGTCCTCGTCCCCGTCCCCGTCGCCTCCCCGAGCCCACCGTCCTCGTCCCCATCGCTGCGTGCCACCCCGAGCCCGTCGTCCTCGTCCCCGTCACCACGTGCTGATGTCTACTACACAACCTTCTTCTTGTAGACGTTGTTGGGCCTCCAAGTGCAGAGGTTTGTAGTATAGTAGCAAATTTTCCTCAAGTGGATGACCTAAGGTTTATCAATCCATGGGAGGCGTAGGATGAATATGGTCTCTCTCAAACAACCCTGCAACCAAATAACAAAGAGTCTCTTGTGTCCCCAACACACCCAATACACTGGTAAATTGTATAGGTGCACTAGCTTGGCGAAGAGATGGTGATACAAGTGCAATATGGCTGGTAGATATAGGTTTTCGTAATCTGAAATTATAAAAACAGCAAGGTAACTAGTAACAAAATTGAGCGAAAACGGAATTGCAATGCTTGGAAACAAGGCCTAGGGTTCATACTTTCACTAGTGCAAATTCTCTCAACAATAATAACATAATTGGATCATATAACTATCCCTCAACATATAACCCCCCCTACCTGAGGAGCAACTACCAATGCCAACTGACCTGGATTGTCAACCCGGGGTGGGTGATCCTCACGGCTCCATACAATTGGATGCTCAGACTATCTCAAATAACGAGGCACTGCCGGCTCAACGGAGTTCACCGCCTGCTTATGGATCTTCTGATCTCGCTTGCACAGACTCGTGGTGAATACATGATATTTAACCACTATTCAGCTGCTTTGGATTCCTCTGATAACCAGACTGCTGCTGCTGATTCCCTTGGACAGATTGCTGATTAAAACCACCTTGATTACCTTGGCCTTGAAAACCAGAGCTTGAAGCGCCTCCTCCAAAGTCAGACCCGTGAGAGCCGGAACCTGAACCGTCGTGTGGGCCATGATTGTTCTGGAAAAAATTAGAGTTTCTATACTCTATCATGATGGAGCAATCCTTCCACAAATGACTGGCCGGCTTATCCTGGGTTCCGTGCTTCGGACAAGGCTGATTCATCATGGCCTCAAGGTTGAACTTCATCCCTCCAAACCGGGGCGCCTGTGTTTTTCCCTTACGACGCTGGTTATTATTCTGCTTGTTGGTGTTAGCCATGAAGTCTAAACCGTCGTCCGCCTTACGTTTACCATTACCACCTTGACCCGCCATGTTATGTTGTCCCTTTGTGTTGGCACTCTTCTTCCCCTTCCAATCTTCTCCTCATCAGACTAAGGGTCCTTAGTGCTATCAGAGTCGGTATACTTGACGAGAGCCTCCATGAGCTCCCCCGTATCATTGCAATTACGCTTAACCCGCCCCAATTTCTGCTTAGGGGAAGAAAATGACAGTTCTTCTCTAACATCAGGACTGCTGAACCGGCATTGATACTATCCGATGAGTGTATAACAGCTGAGATACGGCGTACCCAATTGGTTGTTGACTCACCTTCACCTTGGACGCAAGAATCCAAATCGATAATCGATATAGGCTGCTTGCATGTGTCCTTAAAATTTTGTATAAATCGCCTTTTCAATTCCCCCCATGAGCCAATGGAGTTAGCAGGCAGCCCTTTCAACCAAGTACGAGCCGGCCCATCCAACATCATGATGAAATACTTGCAGCGTCACTAACATCCAGCATCTCCATAGCCATCTCATAACTCTCAATCCAAGCCTCCGAGGGCTGATCCGTCATGTAGTTAGGCACCTTGCGGGGGCCCTTGAAATCCTTAGGCAAGCGCTCGTTGTGGAGAGCCGGCACTAAACATGGCACACCCAAGGTTCTAGAGGTCGCTCCTGCCTCCACAGATGCCGATGGATAAGCCAGAGATTGTTGTTGAGCCGCCAGCTCAGCCTCACATGGTGCTCTGCCCTGATCCAACAAATCCTGAGCATCATTACCAGCACGCGGCGGGTCAGGCCTATGAGGCTGATTGCGATACCGCTCACTACTTGATACAGCGGGCTCATCAATGTGTCTGCTATAGGTCCGGCTTGGACGCAATGTTGAATGAATCCGATCACGACTATATGAATAAGCCGCCTGTTGAGTTACAGCCGTCTGAAGAAGTTCCCTGGCTATCTGTATTTCCAGCACCGCTAGTGACTCATCCTGAACTGGGAGAGCTAATAGTCGAGTAGCCGCAGCTATCATGTTATCCAAAGGATTAGAAAAATGACCCAGGGGCGTCGGAAAGTGTTGGGAGGGGTCAAATTCAAACGTGGAGGGAATGTAGCACGTGGCTGAACCGGTTCTTCAGCCACCGGCGCCTCAACGGCCTGATCCACACCGGGCGGGTTACTGGTTACTGCCCCAGGCGTGTTGAAAAAGTTCCTCGCATCATAAACCGGGGGTAACCGACTCACATGCCTTCTATTAAAGACAGTGTTTGATGCGTCCCGGTCCAAACTCAAACAAAAATTCTCTACCTGAAGCCACTCTGCCTCCCTCTGCAAGGCGGCTCGCTCCATTGCCATCCGAGTGTTCTCTGTGTTTAGATCCTCCTTGGCTTGGGCTACCTTATCACGTAACTTTGCAATGTTTGCGTTATGCTGTGTCTGGTTCTCCGGGTTACTTCCACCATAAACAACATTGCCAGAGCCTCCAACAGATCAGATAAAACTTGAGCCGGCGGGCGCATAGGGCCTCCTTCCTTGGCTGTCGTTGTCATTGCTGAACTGGAGATCATTGCTGCTGCAGTTGAAGAATTCTGCCTTGGCTGTGTACCGGCCATGAAGATTGTAACCCGGTTTGGCGGCTCGTAGGGGTCCGGAATACTGTCACCATCGGAACAGCCCCCAAGCCCACCATCTTGAACCTGATACATGGAACTGGTCTCACCGCTTGAGGACTCATCGCCTAAATAAATGGCCATCTCACCACCGGATTCAGATCCTCCTTCCAGATCCACTCCTTGAGTAAAGCCAACAAAGACATGCTTCGGGGTGGCTTGAACCTTGGTGGGTCGCATGCGCCGAGCCGTCTCGACGATGTCGGTGCAGGTGTCCGCCTCAGCTTGACTCACAAATCTTGCCAATGAAGACATGCATTCCACCGAAGGGGACCCGGTACCTGTACTCGATCAAGCCGGCCTCGGGGCCGCAGTGAAGGAAATATGCCCTAGAGGCAATAATAAAGTTATTATTTATTTCCTTATATCATGATAAATGTTTATTATTCATGCTAGAATTGTATTAACCGGAAACATGATACATGTGTGAATACATAGACAAACATATAGTCACTAGTATGCCTCTACTTGACTAGCTCATTTATCAAAGATGGTTATGTTTCCTAACCATAGACATGTGTTGTCATTTGATTAATGGGATCACATCATTAGGAGAATGATGTGATTGACATGACCCATCCGTTAACTTAGCACTTGATCGTTTAGTATACGCTATTGCTTCCTTCATGACTTATACATGTTCTGTAACTATGAGAATTGTGTAACTCCCATTTATCGGAGGAACACTTTGGGTACTACCAAACATCACAAGCGTAATGGGTGATTATAAAGGAGTACTACAGGTGTCTCGAAGGTACATGTTGAGTTAGCATAATTGAGATTAGTTTTGTCACTCCGATTGTCGGATAGGTATCTCTGGGCCCTCTCGGTAATGCTCATCACCTAAGCCTTGCAAGCATGTAACTAATGAGTTAGTTATGAGATGAAGTATTACGAGCGAGTAAAGAGACTTGTCGATGCGAGATTGAACTAGGTATTGGATACCGGCGATCGAATCTCGGACAAGTAACATACCGATGACAAAGGAACAACATATGTTGTTGTGCGGTTTGACCGATAAAGATCTTCGTAGAATATGTAGGAACCAATATGGGCATCCAGGTCCCACTATTGGTTATTGACGAGACGTGTCTCAGTCATGTCTACATCGTTCTCGAACCGTAGGGTCCGCACGCTAAGGTTTCGATGACAATTATATTATGAGTTTCGTATTTTGATGTACGAAGTTTGTTCGAGTCCGGATATGATCACGGACATGACGAGGAGTCTCAAATGGTCGAGACATAAAGATTGATATATTGGACGGATATATTTGGACACCGGAAAGTTTCGAAGAAGTTTGGAGCTCCGGAGGTTACTGGAACCCCGGGAGGTATATGGGCCTTATTGGGCCCATGTAGGAGGAAGGAGAAGGAGTAGGAGGGGGCGCCCCCAAGCCCAATCCGACTGGGGAGGGGCGGCCCCCTTTCCTTTTCCTTCCCTCTTCCTTTCCTACTACTAGTACTACTTCCTAATACTAGTACTCCTTCCTTCCCTCCAAATAAGATAAGGAAAGAGAGGAAACCTACTTGGAGTAGGTTTCCCCTCCCTATGGCGCCCCCTTGGGCCGCCACCTCCTCCTCCCTCCTTTATATTAGGGGTAGGGGCACCCTAGAACACACAAGTTGATCATTGATCGTTCCTTAGCGTGTGCGGTGCCCCCTCCACGATATTACACCTCGGTCATATTGTAGTGGTGCTTAGGCGAAGCCTGTGACAGAGAACATCAAGATCGCCACCACGCGTTGCCGACGGAACTCCCCTCGGTGCCTCTCGCTGGATCGGAGATCAAGGGTGCGCCATCGAGCTGTACGCGTGTCAAGAACTCGGAGGTGCCGGAGTAACGGTGCTTGGATCGGTCGGACGGGAGGACGACGACTACTTCCTACGCTGCGTCAATGCTTCGCTTGGTTCACGAGTGCGTAGACAACACTCTCCCCTCGTTGCTATATCATCACCATGATCTTGCGTGTGCGTAGGAAATTTTTTGAAATTACTACGTTCCCCAACACCCAGCCCGCGTCGTCGATGTAGAGATTGCCGCGACGACTCTTCGTCATCCGGCCCACAGCGTATCCCTTGAGCCCTGCGAAGCTGCCCTTCAAGAACTCGAAACCACCGTGCGCTAGCCCCACGGTGGGCGACAACTGTCATGGAATTGTCACAACAGATGTGTTGGGGAACGTAGTAATTTCGAAAAAATTCCTACGCACATGCAAGATCATGGTGATGCATAACGAGCAGGGAGAGTGAGTCCACGTACCCTCATAGACCGAAAGCAGAAGCGTTAGCACAACGCGGTTGATGTAGTCGTACGTCTTTATGATCCAACCGATCAAGTACTGAACGTACGGAACCTCCGAGTTCAGCACACGTTCAGCTCGATGACGTCCCACAAACTCCGATCCAGCAGAGCTTTGCGGTTGAGTTCCATCAGCACGATGGTGTGATGACGGTGTTCATGATGCTACTAACGCAGGGCTTCGCCTAAGCACCGCTATGATATTACCGAGGTGGAATATGGTGGAGGGGGCACTGCACACGGCTAAGAGATCAATGATCAATTGTTGTTTCTAGAGGTGCCCCCTGCCCCCGTATATAAAGGCGCAAGGGGGAGGGGGCCAGCCAAGGAGGAGGGCGCGCCAAGGGGAGAGTCCTACTCCCACCGGGAGTAGGACTCCTCCTTCCCTTGTTGGAGTAGGAGAGGGGAAGGAAGGGAGAGAGGAGAGGAAGGAAAGGGGGGCGCCGCCCCCCTCCTTGTCCAATTTGGACTAGAGGGGGAGGGGGCCGCCTGCCCTGGCCGCCCCTCCTCTTCTCCACTAGGGCCCATGGGCCCAATAAACCCCCGGGGGGTTCCAGTAACCCCCCGGTACTCCAATATATGTCCGAAACCATTCCGGTGTCCGAACATAGTCATCCAATATATCGATCTTTACGTCTCGACCAATTCGAGACTCCTCATCATGTTTGTGATCATATCTGGGAATCCGAACTACCTTCGGTACATCAAAACACAAAAAACTCATAATACCGATCGTCACTGAACTTCAAGCGTGTGGACCCTACGGGTTCGAGAACTATGTAGACATGACCGAGACATGTTTCCGGTCAATAACCAATACCATAACTTGGATGCTCATATTGGTTCCCACATATTCTACGAAGATCTTTATCGGTCAAATCGCATAACAATATGTTGTTCCCTTTGTCATCGGTATGTTACTTGCCCGAGATTCGATCGTCGGTATCTCAATACCTAGTTCAATCTCGTTACTGGCAAGTCTCTTTACTCGTTACGTAATGCATCATCCTGTAACTAACTCATTAGCTACATTGCTTGCAAGGCTTATAGTGATGTGCATTACCGAGAGGGCCCAGAGATACCTCTCTGACAATCGGAGTGACAAATCCTAATCTCGAAATATGTCAACTCAACAAGTACCTTCAGAGACACCTGTAGAGCACCTTTATAATCACCCAGTTACATTGTGACGTTTGGTAGCACACAAAGTGTTCCTCCGGTAAGCGGGAGTTACATAATCTCATAGTCATAGGAACATGTATAAGTCATGAAGAAAGCAATAGCAACATACTAAACGATCAAGTGCTAAGCTAACGGAATGGGTCAAGTCAATCACATCATTCTTCTAATCATGTGATCCCATTGATCAAATGATAACTCATATCTATGGTTAGGAAACTCAACCATCTTTGATCAATGAGCTAGTCAAGTAGAGGCATACTAGTGACACTATGTTTGTCTATGTATTCACACATGTATTATGTTTCCGGTTAATACAAGTCTAGCATGAATAATAAACATTTATCATGATATGAGGAAATAAATAATAACTTTATTATTGCCTCTAGAGCATATTTCCTTCAGTATCCCACTTGAACTAGAGTCAATAATCTAGATTACACAGTAATGATTCTAACACCCATGGAGCCTTGGTGATGATCATGTTTTGCTCGTGGAAGAGGCTTAGTCAACGGGTCTGCAACATTCAGATCCGTATGTATCTTGCAAATCTCTATGTC
The DNA here is from genome assembly GCA_021437245.1 of Aegilops speltoides. NCBI lineage: Eukaryota > Viridiplantae > Streptophyta > Magnoliopsida > Poales > Poaceae > Aegilops > Aegilops speltoides. Next base: position 9,412,449 of record CM038147.1, read on the forward strand.
TCCCACCTGGACTTGGTCCTGGATGGAATTGAAGCGTCTCTTGATGTGCTTGGTTCTCTTGTGAAATCTGGATTCCTTTGCCAAGGCAATTGCACCAGTATTGTCACAAAAGATTTTCATTGGACCTGATGCACTAGGTATGACACCTAGATCGGATATGAACTCCTTCATCCAGACTCCTTCATTTGCTGCTTCCGAAGCAGCTACGTACTCCACTTCACACGTAGATCCCTCCCCGACGCTTTGTTTAGAACTGCGCCAATTGACAGCTCCATCGTTCAATATAAACACTTATCCGGCTTGCGATTTAGAATCGTCCGGATCAGTGTCAAAGCTTGCATCGACGTAACCATTTACGACTAGCTCTTTGTCACCTCCATAAACGAGAAACATATCCTTAGTCCTTTTCAGGTACTTCAGGATGTTCTTGACCGCTGTCCGGTGATCCATTCCTGGATTACTTTGGTACCTCCCTGCTAAACTAATAGCAAGGCACACATCAGGTCTGGTACACAGCATTGCGTACATGATAGAGCCTATGGCTGAAGCATAGGGAACATCTTTCATTTACTCTCTATCTTCTGTAGTGGTCGGGCATTGAGTCTGACTCAACTTCACACCTTGTATTACAGGCAAGAACCCTTTCTTTGCTTGATCCATTTTAAACTTTTTCAAAACTTTATCAAGGTATGTACTTTGTGAAAGTCCAATTAAGCGTCTTGATCTATCTCTATAGATCTTGATGCCCAATATATAAGCAGCTTCACCGAAGTCTTTCGTTGAAAAACTTTTATTCAAGTATCCTTTTATGCTATCTGGAAATTCTATATCATTTCCAATCAACAATATGATGTCCACATATAATATTGGAAAGGCTACAGAGCTCCCACTCACTTTCTTGTAAATACAGGCTTCTCCAAAAGTCTGTATAAAACCATATGCTTTGATCACACAATCAAAGCGTTTATTCCAACTCCGAGACGCTTGCACCAGTCCATAAATGGATCGTTGGAGCTTGCACACTTTGTTAGCACCTTTTGGATCGACAAAACCTTCTGGTTGCATCATATACAACTCTTCCAGAAATCCATTCAGGAATGCAGTTTTGACATCCATTTGCCAAATTTCATAATCATAAAATGTGGCAATTGCTAACATGATTCGGACAGACTTAAGCATCGCTACGGGTGAGAAAGTCTCATCGTAGTCAACCCCTTGAACTTGTCAAAAACCTTTTGCAACAAGTCGAGCTTTGTAGACAGTAACATTACCATCAGTGTCAGTCTTCTTCTTGAAGATCCATTTATTCTCGATGACTTGCCGATCATCGGGCAAGTCAACCAAATTCCACACTTTGTTCTCATACATGGATCTCATATCAGCTTTCATGGCCTCAAGCCATTTTGCGGAATCCGGGCTCATCATCGCTTCCTCATAGTTCGTAGGTTCGCCATGGTCAAGTAACATGACCTCCAGAATAGGATTACCGTACCACTTTGGTGCGGATCTTACTCTGGTTGACCTACGAGGTTCGGTAGTAACTTGATCTGAAGTTTCATGATCAATATCATTAGCTTCCTCACTAATTGGTGTAGGCGTCACAGGAACCAGTTTCTGTGATGAACTACTTTCCAATAAGGGAGCAGGTACATTTACCTCATCAAGTTCTACTTTTCTCCCACTCACTTCTTTCGAGAGAAACTCCTTCTCTAGAAAGGATCCATTTTTAGCAACGAATGTATTGCCTTCGGATCTATGATAGAATGTGTACCCAATAGTTTCCTTTGGGTATCCTATGAAAATACATTTCTCCGATTTGGGTTTGAGCTTATCAGGTTGAAGTTTTTTCACATAAGCATCGCAGCCCCAAACTTTAAGAAATGACAAATTTGGTTTCTTGCCAAACCATAGTTCATAAGGCGTCGTCTTAACGGATTTTGATGCTGCCCTATTTAACGTAAATGCATCCGTATCTAAAGCATAACCCCAAAACGATAGCGGTAAATCAGTAAGAGACATCATAGATCGCACCATATCTAGTAAAGTACGATTACGACGTTCGGACACACCATTACATTGTGCTGTTCCGGGTGGCGTGAGTTGCAAAACTATTCCGCATTGTTTCAAATGCAGACCAAACTTGTAACTCAAATATTCTCCTCCACGATTAGATTGTAGAAACTTTATTTTCTTGTTACGATGATTTTCCACTTCACTCTGAAATTCTTTGAACTTTTCAAATGTTTCAGACTTATGTTTCATTAAGTAGATATACCCATATCTGCTCAAATCATCTGTGAAGGTGAGAAAATAACGATACCCGCCGCGAGCCTCAATATTCATCGGACCACATACATCAGTATATATGATTTCCAACAAATCTGTTGCTCGCTCCATTGTTCCGGAGAACGGCGTTTTAGTCATCTTACCCATGAGGCATGGTTCGCAAGTACCAAGTGATTCATAATCAAGTGATTCCAAAAGTCCATCAGTATGGAGTTTCTTCATGCGCTTTACACCAATATGACCCAAACGGCAGTGCCACAAATAAATTGCACTATCATTATCAACTCTGCATCTTTTGGCTTCAACATTATGAATATGTGTATCACTACTATCGAGATTCAACAAAAATAGACCACTCTTCAAGGGTGCATGACCATAAAGGATATTACTCATATAAATAGAACAACCATTATTATCAGATTTAAATGAATAACCGTCTCGCATCAAACAAGATCCAGATATAATGTTCATGCTCAATACTGGCACCAGATAACAATTATTCAGGTGTAAAACTAATCCCGAAGGTAGAAGTAGAGGTAGCGTGCCGATGGCGATCACATCGACTTTGGAACCATTTCCCACCCGCATCGTCACCTCGTCCTTAGCCAGTCTTCGATTAATCCGTAGTCCCTGTTTCGAGTTGCAAATATTAGCAACAGAACCAGTATCAAATACCCAGGTGCTACTGCGAGCTCTGGTAGGGTACACATCAATAACATGTATATCACATATACCTTTGTTCACCTTGCCATCCTTCTTATCCGCCAAATACTTGGGGCAATTCCGCTTCCAGTGACCAGCCTGTTTGCAGTAGAAGCACTCAGTCTCAGCATTAGGTCCAGACTTGGGTTTCTTCTCTTTAGTAGCAACTTGTTTGCCGTTCTTCTTGAAGTTCCCCTTCTTCTTCCCTTTACCCTTTTTCTTGAAACTGGTGGTCTTGTTGACCATCAACACTTGATGCTCCTTTTTGATTTCTACCTCCGCAGCCTTTAGCATTGCGAAGAGCTCGGGAATTTAATTATTCATCCCTTGCATATTATAGTTCATCACAAAGCTCTTGTAGCTTGGTGGCAGTGATTGAAGAATTCTATCAATGACACTATCATCAGGAAGATTAACTCCCAGTTGAATCAAGTGATTGTTATACCCAGACATTATGAGTATATGTTCACTGATAGAACTATTCCCGCCATCTTGTAGCTATAGAACTTATTGGAGACTTCATATCTCTCAATCCGGGCATTTGCTTGAAATATTAACTTCAACTCCTGGAACATCTCATATGCTCCATGACGTTCAAAACGTCGTTGAAGTCCCGGTTCTAAGCCGTAAAGCATGGCACACTAAACTATCGAGTAGTCATCAATTTTGCTCTGCCAAACGTTCTTAACATCGTCAGTTGCATCTGCAGCAGGCCTGGCACCTAGTGGTGCTTCCAGGACGTAATTCTTCTGTGCAGAAATGAGGATGATCCTCAAGTTACGGACCTAGTCCGTGTAATTGCTACCATCATCTTTCAACTTAGCTTTCTCAAGGAACGCATTAAAATTCAACGGAACAATAGCACGGGCCATCTATCTACAACAACATAGACAAGCAAAATACTATCAGGTACTAAGTTCATGATAAATTTAAGTTCAATTAATCATATTACTTAAGAACTCCCACTTAGATAGACATCTCTCTAATCATCTAAGTGATCACGTGATCCAAATCAACTAAACCATGACCGATCATCACGTGAGATGGAGTAGTTTTCAATGGTGAACATCACTATGTTGATCATATCTACTATATGATTCACGCTCGACCTTTTGGTCTCCAGTGTTCCGAGGCCATATCTGCATATGCTAGGCTTGTCAAGTTTAACCCGAGTATTCTGCGTGTGCAAAACTGGATTGCACCCATTCTCGGTGACGTAGAGATTATCACACCCGATCATCACGTGGTGTCTCGGCACGACGAACTTTGGCAACGGTGCATACTCAAGGAGAACATTTTTACCTTGAAATTTAGTGAGAGATCATCTTATAATGATACCGTCAATCAAAGCAAAATAAGATGCATAAAGGATAAACACCACATGCAATCAATATAAGTGATATGATATGGCCATCATCATCTTGTGCTTGTGATCTCCATCTTCGAAGCACAGTCATGATCACCATCGTCACCGGCACGACACATTGATCTCCATCGTAGCATCATTGTCGTCTCGCCAACTATTGCTTCTACGACTATCGCTACCGCTTAGTGATAAAGTAAAGTAATTACAGGGCAATTGCATTGCATACAATAAAGCGACAACCATATGGCTCCTGCCAGTTGCCGATAACTTTGTTACAAAACATGATCATCTCATACAATAAAATTTAGGATCGTGTCTTGACCATATCACATCACAACATGCCCTGCAAAAACAAGTTAGACGTCCTCTACTTTGTTCTTGCAAGTTTTATGTGGCTGCTACGGGCTGAGCAAGAACCGTTCTTACCTACGCATCAAAAACACAATGATAGTTCGTCAAGTTAGTGTTGTTTTAACCTTCTCAAGGACAGGGCGTAGCCACACTCGGTTCAACTAAAGTTGGAGAAACTGACACCCGCCAGCCACCTATGTGCAAAGCACGTCGGTACAACCAGTCTCGCATAAGCGTACGCGTAATGTCGGTCCGGGCCGCTTCATCCAACAATACCGCCGAACCAAAGTATGACATGCTAGTAAGCAGTATGACTTGTATTGCCCATAACTCACTTGTGTTCTACTCGTGCATATAAAATCTATGCATAAAACCTGGCTCGGATGACACTGTTGGGGAACGTAGTAATTTCAAAAAATTTCCTACGCACATGCAAGATCATGGTGATGCATAGCAACGAGCGGGGAGAGTGAGTCCACGCACTGTGAGACCGAAGCGGAAGCGTTAGCACAACGCGGTTGATGTAGTCGTACGGATTCACGATCCGACCGATCAAGTACCGAACGTACAGCACCTCCGAGTTCAGCACACGTTCAGCTCGATGACGTCCCACGAACTCCGATCCAGCAGGGCTTTGCGGGAGAGTTCCATAAGCACGACGGCGTGATGACGGTGTTGATGATGCTACTGACGCAGGGCTTCGCCTAAGCACCGCTACGATATTACCGAGGTGGAATGTGGTGAAGGGGGGCACCGCACATGGCTAAGAGATCAATGATCAATTTTTGTGTCTAGAGGTGCCCCCTTCCCCCATATATAAAGGAGCAAGGGGGAGGGGCCGGCCAAGGAGGAGGGCACGCCAAGGGGGGAGTCCTACTCCCACTGGGAGTAGGACTCCTCCTTCCCTTGTTGGAGTAGGAGAGGGGAAGGAAGGGAGAGAGGAGAGGAAGGAAAGGGGGGGCGCCCCCCCCCCCCTCCTTGTCCAATTCGGAGTAGAGGGGGAGGGGGCGTGCGGCCTGCCCTGGCCGCCCCTCCTCTTCTCCACTAGGGCCCATGAGGCCCAATAAACCCCCGGGGGGGTTCCGATAACCCCCCGGTACTCCGGTATATGTCCGAAACCTTCCGAAACCATTCCGGTGTCCGAACATAGTCATCCAATATATCGATCTTTACGTCTCGACCATTTCGAGACTCCTCGTCATGTCCGTGATCATATCTGGGACTCCAAACTACCTTCGGTACATCAAAACACAAAAAACTCATAATACCGATCGTCACCGAACTTTAAGCATGCGGACCCTACGAGTTCGAGAACTATATAGACATGACCGAGACACGTTTCCGGTCAATAACCAATATCGGAACTTGGATGCTCTTATTGGTTCGCACATATTCTACGAAGATATTTATCGGTCAAACTGCATAACAACATACGTTGTTCCCTTTGTCATCGGTATGTTACTTGCCCGAGATTCGATCGTCGGTATCTCAATACCTAGTTCAATCTCGTTACTGGAAAGTCTCTTTACTCGTTACGTAATGCATCATCCTGCAACTAACTCATTAGCTACATTGCTTGCAAGGCTTATAGTGATGTGCTTTACCGAGAGGGCCTAGTAGGGATGGCAACGGGGCCCCATACCCGCCAAACCCATGGGGATTTCATCTATTAGGGGATGGGGATGGGCGAAAGACATCCCCATTTGGAGATTTACCAAACTAATTTATTCCCCATAGGGTACAACGGGGATGGGGACGATATCCTATTCCCCAGACCCAATACACTGCGGTCAACCTTAAAATATTCACAAACAAACTTGCGAAAACAAAAAAGCTCTGAAAAAACCTTAAACCTATCTCACATCCTGACCTCAGCTGCAACCATGACGAAGAAGTCAATACGACCAAGATAGGCATTAGCAGGACAAGGACAAAACCATGTAAGCATGTTGATTATAGGGTGCCATATTATGTATATGAGTATTTGTTTATGGGGATGGGGACCCTAATGGGGCCCCGTTCCCCAGTGGGGCATGGGTATGGGTAAATTTCATCCCCAATCATGTAAACGGGGACGGGGATGGGATGATAGGGAATATATGAGGATGGGGATGTTGTAGGTATCCCCACAGGGGATTGTCCCCATTTCCATCCCTAGGGCCCAGAGATACCTCTCTGACAATCGGAGTGACAAATCCTAATCTCGAAATACGTCAACTCAACAAGTACCTTCGGAGACACCTGTAGAGCACCTTTATAATCACCCAGTTACGTTGTGATGTTTGGTAGCACACAAAGTGTTCCTCCGGTAAGCAGGAGTTACATAATCTCATAGTCATAGGAACATGTATAAGTCATGAATAAAGCAATAGCAACATACTAAACGATCAAGTGCTAAGCTAACAGAATGGGTCAATTCAATCACATCATTCTTCTAATGATGTGATCCTATTGATCAAATGATAACTCATATCTATGGTTAGAAAACTCAACCATCTTTGATCAATGAGCTAGTCAAGTAGAGGCATACTAGTGACACTATGTTTGTCTATGTATTCACACATGTATTATGTTTCCGGTTAATACAATTCTAGCATGAATAATAAACATTTATCATGATATGACGAAATAAATAATAACTTTATTATTGCCTCTAGAGCATATTTCCTTCAAGATGCCCTAGCATGAGGACTTAGGTGTGGAGCCATCGCAGCGTAGTTAAATTGAAGGGGTTAAAACAAGACAAGGGACACAGAGAGTTTACCTAGGTTCGGCCCCTCGCAATGAGATAAATGCCAACTCCTGCTTTAGGTTGTATTGATTGGGTTTCGATCACCAGGGAGCGAATACGCTTGACCTAGTTCTCGACTTGTCATTTTTCTTGCCCTAACCCACTGCCGGGTCACCCCTTTATATACACAGGCTAATGCCCGGCGGCTTACAGAGTCCCGGCCGGCTCATGCACAACGTGTCCGGCTCGGTGACAGAGTTAACTTTCCTTATCATACAAGTTAAACATATGGGGTTTTATGCCAATGGGCCTCAAATCTCCTCCGGGTCTTGGGCCTTCAGTAAGCTTGCTTCATGAACCGCCATCTTCAACATCTTCTTGGGCCTTCTCATTATGATTTGCCAGTGGTATGACCCGGCCCCTCCTGGGCGGGTCATACCCAATAGTCATATCCCCAATACCTCCTCCTCCGGCGAGTCAGGGCACTCCGCCTCCTCCTCCTCCGATGAGTGATCAGGGCACTCCACCTACTCCTCCGCCTCCTCCGGCACGTGAGGGCACTCCGGCTCCTCCTCCGCCTCCTCCGGCGCGTGAGTCCTCCTCTGGCAAGTGATCAGGGCACTCCACCTACTCATCCGCCTCCTCGGGGGCGTGAGGGCACTTAGACTCCTCCTACGCCTCCTCCAGAGCGTCGGAGCACTCCGCCTCCTCCGGGGCATGAGTGCACTCCGGCTCCTCCTCCACCTCCTCCGGAGCGTTGGAGCACTCCGCCTCTGCTCTGCCGGCTAGTAGTACAAGCAGAGGCAGGAAGCAATTCAAATACGGTCCATGTCTCAAGGATCCGGAAAAGTTACCATATGAGAGGACCGACAAGGAAAACGAGGACATCTGTCGTGCCGAAGTGACGGACTTTTTTTGCATGGAAACCTCCAGCTCCGAAGGAAATGTTAGATCCGGTGAAAGTGAAGCGCACTCTGGATGCCCTTAAGAGACCACCACCACCTCTGCCGCAATCCAACTATGCGCTCATTATTGAAAGGACATATAAGGAAGTGCAATGACCGAAAAGTACTTCCAGTGATGCAAGATTAGCCCAACGAAGAATTGGGAAAACAATTCCCCAGCTCGACGAACAAGCGAAGCAATAATCGTGCCCCCTCCCCCCCTCCGCACAGGGTGTCTAGTGATATCGTCACTAATCATCTGGGGCTAGCTAGTGCCCGGTACCAATCCTGCTGATTACCTGAGCGATGATGTAGAGTTTGAAATGATGGAGGTGGACATCTTCAGATACGAGTACGGGAAGCCTCTCGTCAAACCTGATCGTCCTCCTCTAACAACGATGATGCGAAGATTGCATGAACGGTACATGGATACCTGTAGCAAGTCTGGGAAGGATACTTTGATGCTGGGAATTAATGAGGAGCACGACCTCGTTGGAACTGAGGTGGTGCCTATTCAATTTCTAGAATTATTCCAGATATACAATCAAGACGCCCTCGACAAACAACTAATGACTTGCTAATGTCTGTAAGTATTACTTCTGTAATTAAGTCTCTATAGCTCAGCTCTTTCATTGCATGTATATATAATTATCCTCACTGTATTATGCAGATTGAAGATCGTCGAATGCAATAGAAAACAAATCTATGACATTGGGTTCACTAACCCAAATACCATAAATGAATGGTCGGTTAAAAATAGAGACATAGATACCAAGGACAACTTGCTACAATCGTTGCTTCGAAACCAAAACAAAGGGAAAATACTCTTTCCTTACAACTTCAAGTGAGTGTTACTGTCTTGTGCATATTCAGTTTCGCTTACTCGAGATTAATTATAGTAATGTAATTGATGAGTTATGCATGCGTGCGCAGCTTCCACTTTATTTTGCTAGAGATTAAGCTTGACTGGGGAGTAGTAATTGTCTTAGACTCGAGACGAAAAGATCCCCAGGACTATGCGGACATGACTGCAATGCTCCAGAAGTAAGTTCAATCGATCATTATTGCACCATATCGGCAACTTTGTTCATTTCCTGATATCAAGTAATTATTTTCTTTGTCTAACAGGGTTTGGAAATAGTTCACCGGAATAGTTCCCGGACTGCCGAGGGATCTGCGATTTTCACACCCGAAAGTAAGTAGTACTAGCTAGTTCCGTGCATCTTCCATTTATTCTAGTTTTATCAATACCATTTATCATGCTTGATTATTAGTTTGATTGAACTCTATTTCTCGTAAAGGTCTTGTGGCAGGAGGGCAGGAATAATTTATGTGGATACTACGTTCGCGAGTTCATCTACACTACGACCTCTCAGCAGGGCTACTCTGCAAAACAATATGAAGTACGTAAGCAATAGTATTCACAATTTTATTTATTACCATCATTTGTGTTGAGTTTCATTCATATATATGTATTGACCCCGTTCTTTAAATTAGATGTTGCAGATGCAGGATGAACTCCTACCATATGATCGCATTCGAGCAATTCAAGAGGAATTGGCGGCATTCTTTCTTGACCACGCCATAAATGAGAAGGGAGAATACCATGTGGAAATTGAAATGGATTTTAGATGTTATGGTAGGAATTGTCGGCATTCTTTCTTGACCACGCCTGGGTAAGCTATCCTAGGGCCTAAACTCTAAATCATGATGTATTTTAATGTGGGTTTTTTTTTGCATTCCACATTGTTCGACATGAGGCGAGAGGGAACATGAAAGATAAGAATGAAACATACAAGGATGAATCCTAAAATGCTACCATATATAGGATGCCACAATCATAACACATCTATATAGTAATTCAAGCATTCATCGCACTATTTAGGACAAATGAACATATATACAACCATTCTATAATATTTTATACAACAAATTCAGATCCGGCACAGCTCGATGATCTGGTAGTCAAGGTAGCGAGAAAGCTGCCTTCTTGGAGGGGGGCATCGCTGCCCCGGAGCAGTCGGTTGGTGCTGGTGAAAGCGGCATTGTGCGCCATCCCAGTCCATGCAATGCTTGCGCTACAGATACTGCCCAAGACAATGAAGGCGATCAACAAGATCTGTCGCAGATTCCTGTGGGCGGGAGCAGCGGAGGCTAATGGTGGCCAATGCAAGGTGGCGTGGAAGTCCGTTTGCACTCCAAATGGGCTGGTGGGCTAGGTGTCCCGGATCTACAATGGCTCAATGTTGCCCTTCAAGCGAGGTGGCCATGGCTGCAGAAAATGGGCGAGCAAAGGCCATGGAAAGGCATGAACATTAGGGTTTCCAAGGAAGCCATGAGGCTGTTTCGGGCTGCAGCGCTCACTACGGTCGGCGATGGTCATCGGGCAATCTTCTGGGAAGATAGGTGGATCGATGGATACAGGGCTCAAGAGATCGCACCGAGTCTGTATCAGCGCGTGCCTCGGAGAACGAATACTAGTAGAAACCGGAGCTTTAAAACCGGATCGTAAGGGCCGGCACTAAAGGGTGGAGACTAAAGGCCCCCCCTTTAGTACCGGTTCGGCACGAACCGCCACTAAAGGCCCACCACGTGGCATGAGCTCGCGCCGTGGTATGGGGGACCTTTAGTACCGCTTGGTGTTACCAACCGTTACTAAAGGTATTTTTTGAAAATTTTGTAAAAAATATTTGATTTTTTTCGATTTTCAATTTTTTGAATTATTTTAACCTCTAATCTCTAATCACCCCTCACCACTGCTCAATTTAATATCTAATCTCTAATCACTCCTCATCATTTCAAATCATCTAACTTCCCGGACGGTCACCCATCCTCTCACTACTCTAGCCTGAGCACGCTTAACTTTCGGGTTCTATTCTCCCTCGTTTCCAAGTCTGCACTTGTTGTTTTCCTGACAAATGTAAGCTATCAATCCTATTAACCCTCAGCAGTTTAGCTTGAGCATTAGGTCACACGTTTCACCGTTTGAGTTTGGAACTATTATTCTAAAAAACATTTAGTAACACTAATATTTCTTGAATAAGTTTGACCACAGTTTAACCATAGTTTGACCAGATTTGACCAAAATTCAAAAAATTGAAATAATTATTTAGTAACACTAATATTCTTTAATAATTATGTAGCAACATTAATACTTCTTGAATAAGTAGTTTGACCATAGTTTGACCAGATTTAACCAAAATTAAAAAACTGAAATTATGTAGCAATATTAATACTTCTTGAATAAGTAACACTAATATTATTGCGTAATTATTTAGTAACACTCTATATTTCTTGAATCAGTTGTTTGACCGATTTGACAAGATTTAACCAAAATTTAAAAAAACATAAATTAGAGCATATCTTTTTTTCCTTTAACAATTTTGTCATTTAAAAAATTGTCCTAAACCCTAAACCCGGGACTTAAAACATCGGAAACTCTATGCTAAATAGTAAAAAAGGGTTTAAACCATAAAACCTAACCCTAAACTCTGAAATCTAAACCCTAGCACTAAACGGTAAAAACGTCCAAAAACTCTATTTTCCCTTTGGAATTTTGAGGTTTTAAAAAATTGTCGAAACGGAAAACTTGTTGTTTCAGCGGATCAATCTTTTTGTTCTGCAAATTTTGATATATTATATGTATTTTTCTGAATTAGGATGATTTAGTTATAATTTTTTCAAGTTTGAAAATTGCCATATAGTCCCGATTTGTGTCTCCAACCGGGACTATAGGTTAGACCCCTTTAGTGCCGGTTCGGGGCACGAACCGGTACTAAAGGTTGGCCCTTTAGTACCGGTTTGTGCCACAAACCGAGACTAAAGGGGCTCGTGGGGCCCTGGCCTGACGCCAGCCTTCCAGCACCCCTTTAATACCGGTTCGTGGCACGAACCGGTACTAAAGGTTCAACACGAACCGGCACTAATGCATAGTCGTTCCAACCGGTACTAATGGTACCATTAGTACCGGGCCAAAATCGAACCGGGACTAATGTGTCTCATATAAGGTCCTTTTTCTACTAGTGGAAGAGGGCTATGACGGTTGCGCAGGCACTTGCGGATGGTAACTGGGCTGCATGCATCGGACTGGACATGGACGAGGCCGCTCTTCGGGAGTACTTGGCTCTGTGGTCAGCGACGGCTGTGGTTCAGCTCACGCCGGACTTGCGAGACGCTGTCAGCTGGGCATGGAAAGACACTGGTCAATACTCTGCCAAATCGGCGTATGCGGCAAAATTATGGGGCATGGAGCGGGCACCCTACGCCACCCTGGCTTGGAAGTCCAAAGCTCTGCTTCAATGCCGTTTTTTCAACTGGCTGGTGGCCCGAGATCGATGCTGGACGTCTGACAGGTTGACGCGGCGAGGGTTACCCCATCAGCCGGCTTGCCCCTTTTGCGATCAGGGCGAGGAGATGATCAATCACATCATGCTAACCTGTGTCTTTGCCCGAGTGGTGTGGGTCGCCGTGCTTGCGGGGCCAGACTGGGCGCCTGGCCATGAGGACTCGATAGTCGCATGGTTCATGGCGTGCTCGTCTCCAAGGATTCATCAGAGGGATGTCACCACCACGATCTCTCTGTGCCTCTGGGAACTGTGGAAGCATAGAAACAAGATCGTGTTTGAGGGTGCCTCCCCATCGACGGCAACGGTGATTGCGCGCATTGAGACCGAGGGCAGAGCTTGGTCGCGAGCTGGAATGTTTAAGCACGACATGGCTTCTTTCCTGTCGGTGCTTGCTAGGTGGGATAGCGCGAGTAGCTAGATCAGGGCCGATCGTGTGGGGCACGGTAGCGGTAGTGTCGATTTCATCAAGTGTAACCACATGTAAACTTTGATCTTGGTGGATGGGGCTCCCCCCTCCCCCCTCCTTCTTTAATGCATGATACGCACGCTAGTGCGTATTCTAGAAAAAAACATCTTGGACAAATTAACATATGTACCGTTTTTATAGGAATTCAAACAAATCAACATGCTTGAGAAAGAGGAAAAGGAGCTCGATCACCAATGTGGCCGCAACCACGACAGAATCATTTCAGCACCATTGTCGGGCCTATGACCCTGCACGACCGGGAGACCTGATGATATGGTAGGTGACACCCACGGGAGGCTACGGGACAGATCGAGCTGCGTCGATGACGGTCATAACCACGCGGTAGAGGTTGACTCTGGCTGTAGCCTGTAGGGTACGCCGTACGCCCACATGAGTTCATAACTCTGCCAGTCCGTGACGGTCCAGGCCCGCTTCTGGTTTCGGCCAAACATGCCTGGAGCTGATCAGTGGCCGTCCAAGAACATCGCAGATGTTGTAGTAATATATGCGAGTTTCATTTCCAATAGTGAACGCCATTAATTAATTAATTAATTAATAAGGCTTGTAGTGCAAAACACCGCATCTATGATCCATATATAATTAAGGAAATCTTTTCACATAATTATCACCATGATCCATCTTAACAGCGTGCGATATTTCTTACGTTTGTTTGCACCCACCATGCTTATTACACGAAAATAAGTCATGATCATCTCATGGATGCATGTGTGTCCTCAAGGGATCTCCCCTCGCTCCACTCAAAAGGGGCATGCTGCAGCACCTCCTCGCCTACTTGAACTTGTATGCACATTCTCCACGTGGACAAATGTTACACCTGACAACACATGGCACACCAATGATCTTTCGCACCTTAACTTTTCACCCCATGCACCCTGGTTGATGTGTGTCAAATCAAATCTGATCTGATCTGATCTAGCCACTCGCTGACGGTAGCTCTACTGATGTATGTCAAAAAAGACATGGGCCCATAGAAAAAGACAAATTATGATAAAGTCCACAGGCAACTTTTAAAATTATGATATAAGATAAATGGTGTTTTTTTTTTCTTCTGAAAAGGTAATAAGATAACCTATGTAAAGTCTTGATATAAGATAAATGGTGTATACATAACCCATGTAAAGTCTTGATGAAAACCAGCTAGCTAGCATATATCAAAATGGAGAGGCAGCTAGCATGCTTGGCCTGCCGTCCTGTAATAACAACAGACCGATCAATGTCTTCCAACATGCTGTTACTACAAAAGACAAATGCAGCCAGCGGCTCCAAATTAACCTGACGTGCTCCAACTACGAAAGAACAAAAGCAGTAGGAACCATGCAGGATGATCACACTGCACGCATCGATCGACCAAGAAAATGTACGCTCCGATCCAAGGACGGTTATACATGTCCAGTCCAGCTGTGGCTAATTGACGTTACTGTTGTCCTCTCTCCTACACACGCAATTTGTATAACTTAATTTTTTTTCAGGGGTTGTATAACTTAATTTAGAAGTAATTGATTGGTATTAAAAAGAAATTAAGAAAAGTAGTTGACAAAAATAACAACAAAACGTTCACTAGTAGAAAAAGGGCCTAATGTCCAGCCCTTTAGTCCTGGTTTGTAAATTAACCGGCACTAATATGAGGCTATGCATTAGTCCCGGTTCGTGTTGAACGTTTAGTACCGGTTCGTGGCACGAACCGGTACTAAAGGGGTGGTGGCAGGCTGGCGTCAGGCCGGGGCCCCACGAGCCACTTTAGTCCCGTTTGTGACATGAACTGGGACTAAAGGTCTAACCTATAGTGTCAGTTTGTGTCATAAATCGGGACAAAAGGGGTCTAACCTTTAGTCCGGGTTGGAGACACAAACCGGGACTAAAGGGCAATTTTCAAACTCTACCCCATCCACCCCCCTGTATCGCCATTTCAGTTTTGTAAAAAACAAAACAAAATGATAAAAACTTCAAAAATTAAAATCCTTCGAGATGTAGTTATGTTACTACATCTACTAGTTAGGAAAATTAAAAACTTAAATTTGGACATGTTTTGCAAAAAAGTGTTATGAAAAAGTAAAACAGCCCTATCTTTTGCATACGATGTCGAAAAAAACATATAATATATCAAAAAAATCAGCACAAAAAACCGTAGGCCTGTTTGGAAATTTTTAGAATCCTCAAATTCTAAAAGGAAAAAAAGATATGCTCAAATTTCAGTTTTTTTAATTTTTGTTAAATATGGTCAAATTGTGGTCAAACTATGGTCAAACTACTTATTCAAGAAATTTTAGTGTTAATAAATAATTGTTTTAGTTTTTTTGACTTTTGGTCAAACTATGGTCAAATCTGGTCAAACTGTGGTCAAACTATGGTCAAACTACTTATTCAAGAAATATTACTATTACTAAATAATTATAATTTTTTAGAATAATAGTTTCAAAATCAAACGGTGAAACATGTGACTTCATGCTCAAGCTAAACTCCTGAGGGTTAATAGGATTGACAGATTACTATTGTCAGATAAACAACAAGTGCAGAATTGGAAACTAGGGGAATAAAACTCGGAAGTTAAGCGTTCTCACGCTGGAGTAGTGAGAGGATAGGTGACTGGCCGGAAAGTTAGACGATTTGGAATGATGAGGGAGGATTAGAGCAATGATGAGGAGTGATTAGAGACTAAATCGTCAAATAATTCAGAAATTTGAAAATCAGAAAAAAAAATTATTTTTTTTCAAAATAAAATAAAAAAAATCAAAAAAAATCCTTTAGTACCGGTTGATGTTACCAACCGGTACTAAAGGTCCCCCAGACCACCGCGCGGGCTCGTGCCACGTGGTAGGCCTTTGGCCCTGGTTCGTGCAGAACCGGGAATAGGGGTACCTTTAGTCCCCACCCTTTAGTGTCAGGTTACAAAACCGGGACTAAAGGTCCTTACGAACTGGTACAATAGGTCGTTTTTCTACTAGAGGTTTCATGGAGAGAGGACCAAGCGGCCGTCTGAAACCCTAGCCCCCCCCTCCCCACCCCCAAAGCTACTCCCCCTCTCGCCACCGTTAGGGCACGTGTTGGGGAACGTTGCAGAAAATTAAAATTTTTCCTACGGTTTCACCAAGATCCATCTATGAGTTCATCTAAGCAACGAGTCATCGGAGAGAGTTTGCATCTACATACCACTTGTAGATCGCGTATGAAGCTTGCAAGGGATGGTGATGATGGAGTCGTACTCGACGTGATTCGAATCACCGATGTCCAAGTGCTAAACGGACAGCACCTCCGCGTTCAACACACGTGACGGGACGGAGACGTCTCCTCCTTCTTGATCCGAAAGGGAAAGGAGAGGTTGATGATGATCCAGAAGACACGACGGCGTGGTGGTGGATGCAGAATTCAAAGCAGGCTTCGCCAAGCGTCTACGGGAGGAGGAAGAGGTGTAGCAGGGGGAGGGAGGCACCAAGGCAATAGGTGCTGCTGCCCTCCCCCCTGCCCTCCTTTATATAGGACCCCAGGGGGGCACCGGCCCTGGGAGATCCAATCTCCCAAGGGTGCGGCCAAGGGGGAGGAGTGCCCCAAGGCATGTGGAGGCGCCCCACCCTAGGGTTTCAACCCTAGGCGCAGGGGTGGGCCTAGGGGCGCACCAGCCCACTATGGGCTGGCTCCTCCCACGCCAGCCCATGGGGCCTCTGGGATGGGTGGCCCCACCGGTGGACCCGGGACCCTTCCGGTGGTCCCAGACAATACTGGGTGACCTCAAACTTTCCCGATGGTCAAATACCACTTCCTATATATTATTCTTTACCTCCGGACCATTCCAAACTCCTCGTGACATCCGGGATCTCATCCAGACTCGAACAACATTCGTATACTGCATACTCATATTCATACAACCCTAGCGCCACCGAACCTTAAGTGTGTAGACCCTACGGGTTCGGAGACACGCAGACATGACCGAGATGACTCTCGGGCAATAACCAACAAAGGATCTGGATACCCATGTTGGCTCCCACATGCTCCTCGATGATTTCATCGGTTGAACCACGATGTCGAGGATTCGATCAAATCCGTATACAATTCCTTTGTCAATCGATGCGTTACTTGCCCGAGACTCGATCATCGGTATCCCAATACCTTGTTCAGTCTCGTTATCGCAAGTCACTTTACTCGTGCATCGTAATGCATGATCCCGTGGCCAACACCTTGGTCACCTTGAGCTCATTATGATGATGCATTACCGAGTGGGCCAGAGATACCTCTCCGTCATACGGAGTGACAAATCGATCTCGATCCGTGTCAACTCAACAGACACTTTCGGAGATACCGTAATGCACCTTTATAGTCACCCGGTTATGTTGTGACGTTTGATACACCCAAGGCACTCCTACGGTATCCGGAGTTACACGATGTCGGACCCGACTCAATGTCACATCGATCTAGCTCTGTAACACCTCATATCACTTTGCGGCCTCACGCACGGTATCCCCACGGTGTCGCCTTACCTTTGCCGGGACCGCTTGCGCCTTTTGGCACACGATATGATAGTGTCGCTAGCATCCATATGATAAGGAGCCCGGCTGACATGGCTAGTCGTAAACCCAAAGTGGCACAGACTTACAGGACAGCATCCATGACCCAGCATCGAAGCGTGTCGGTCATCAGCGAGTAAGTTCCGGGCTGTAGCACTGGCTAGCAGACTCGGTGAACCGGGCTGAAGCGGGCTAACGGGACTCCGGTACTCAACGCGTGACATTTCCCGAAGGACAGATACAGAACGAAGAAGGACACATGCCGGCCAGCCTAAGTGTTCGGAGCGGTAGCAAGCTACCATGGCTCGGTGGAATCACTAGGAGACATTTCCCGGTAGGAGAGGCTACTAAAGATAAACAACTAGATAGTCAGATCCCACACATACCGAGCATTTCAATAACATACACACAATATGCTCGATATGTGCAAATACAACATGGCATCACAACATGACTCTACGACTCAAGTATTTATTCAATAGGCTCCGAGGAGCGAGATATTACAAACAGGGGTCTCATGACCCAACATTCAGAGCATACAAATCAAAGCACAAGCGGAAGCTAACATGTCTGAGTACAGACATCTACAAATGAAAAAGGCTAGAAAGCCTGACTATCTACCAGATCCTGCCGAGGGCACAAGATCGTAGCTGAGGTAACAAGCTAAACGTCGAAGTCCACGCGGAACTACTAGCGAGACCGAAGTCTCTCTGCAAAAACATAAAATAGGCAAACGTGAGTACAAATGTACCCAGCAAGACTTACATCAGAACTAACTACATATGCATCATTATCAACAAAGGGGACGGTGGAGTTTAACAGCAACAAGCCAGCTTTGACTCGGTGGCTATCCTAAACTACATCGCAAGTAACTCTTTTGAGGTGGCGCACACGAGTCCACATATTCACCATATCAATACACCACTATGGATCCGCACCGCCTCCCTACGAGCACGCCATCCATAGCACTCACGCTTATCTTGCGATTTTAGAGTATCCACTTTCACTTGTCTATGAACTGCACAGCAACCTGAAGTCCATTACGCGGACACGGCTATTGAATAGATCATATTAACCTGCGCAGGGTGTACTTCTTCATACATGTTTCCACCACTTAGCCCCGCACACGACATGTGCTCGGCAGACTTCAAGCTTAAAGCCGACGTGGGTGTAGACCACGACCTACCTAGACACTCAAGTCTCTAGTCGGGTTTATCGCCTATTTGGGTTCCATCTATGAGGAGTTCGGCCAAGTTTCGCTCACAGCCCCAAACGATGTGAACAGGGTTCCGTGACACCAAACAGGCGCCGGTTTACCCGCCACGTGCCTACCGCATCACAGCCCACCCCTACGGTCAAGATCACAAGACGGCCTCCAAAGCATACTACAAACACGAAACTACTTGCAACTCCCGGACAGAGGACAAGGGTGAATAAGAAGTCGGCGGGGTCATATTTCAGGCCCAATGCATGGTAGTAGCTGAATCATGGATCACAAACACAGTAACTCAGTTCCTAAGGACGGCTGCAATGAGACAACCCACCATGTACTCCTACATGGCCTCTCACCGCTACCTTTACCAAATCGTGTTCACACACTTAGCTCACACACAAGAGGACATGTTCACACACCTCTCATTCATCCTCGATGAATCGGACCCGACTCAACTCTAAGCAAAGAGCAGGCATGACAAACAAGCATGAATGAGTAGGCACAACAGGGCTCAAACAACTCCTACTCATGCTAGTGGGTTTCATCTATTTCTTGTGGAACGACAGGTCATGCAAAGGATAAAGGGTTCAACTACCGCAGCAAGTAACAGATTGAATCGATGTTGTCCTAATGCAGAAAAGAGAGCAGGAGCGAGAGAGTGGGCTTGTATCGGAATGAACAAGGGGTTTTGCTTGCTGGCACTTCGAAGATATTATACTTCTTCATCGGTGTCATCGAACTCGTCGTCGAAACCACGTCTATCGAGAGGGACAAGCATCGCCAATAAAGAGGACACAATCAATGCAATGCAACAAATATGATGCATGATAATGTCATGGAAATATGCTGTGATTTGAGCTAATGCATCTAGCTATGATTTAAATGAAGTTGGTTTGAATACAAGATTCAAATTCAAACTCCATAAGTGATTATTCAAATGCCATTTAAATGATTTGTGCTAAATAGCAGCTATAAGTTGTTCTAACATGCATGAAAATGGTACAGATGGATAGATTGGATTTTTCTGATAATTTTTCATATATAAATTATTTCAATCTGAGCTACGGTTGAATTTCTATGAATTTTAGAAGTTTAAATCATTTTCTGGAATTTCCTGATTTATTTTAATTCCAGAAAATAGTTAATCGCGTCAGCACTGCGTCATGCTTGCGTCAGCAGGTCAACGGCATCGACCAGGTCAAACCTGACGCTGGGACCCACTAGTCAGTGGCTAGACTAATTAACAGAATTTGTTAGTGCTAATTTAATCCTAACTAAAGTGTCAGTGGGTCATGGGCCCACATGTCAGTGGATTAATTAATTAACTAAAATAATTAGTGTTAACTAATCCAACACCTAAATGAACAGTGCCTGGCCCACACGTCAGTGAGCCAGAGCGGGTCAAAGTGCGGTCAAACCCGGGTCAAACTCGCCGGAGTTGACCCGCGGCTCGTCGCCGGCGGAGCCAGAGACGGCGGAGGCGTCGGGTTTCGCCCTCCGGCGACCATTTGCGCGGGGGAGAGGCTCTACGAGACGAGGAGACTCGTCCGCGTCCAGTGGTGGTGGTGTTTGGGCTCGGGGTGGTCGGAAAAGACGCCGGCGACGACGTTGGCGGCTGCCAGAGCTCGGACGAGCTCGGGGTCGTCGCTAGGAGGCATGGCAGGAGATGCGGAGCGGTTCTGCGGGCTCCTGGGGACACGGCGAGTGTGGTGACGCGCTCGGTTTCGAGCTTGCGTGTCTGTGGCCACGATGGCGGCATGGCCGGCGGAGCCGAGCTCTCGGCCGTGATGGCCAACGGGGTTGGGAGGCAGCTCGAGCGACGTGGCTAGGGGGAGAAGAAAGATGAGCTCACAGCGAGTGCAGCGGTGTCCTCGTCGTGCTCGGGGAAGGCTTGGAGACGACGGAGTGACGACGCCGATCGCCGGAGTCCGAGGAAGAAGATGGAGCCGATGGCGGCGTTGTAGTTGCTCCCGCGGGGCGTGGCTGCGTGAGGTGGAAGAGGGAGTCGAGGCGGAGCCTCTAGGCGCGTCGGCGAGGCGTGGGCTGGCCGGTGGCCGCGGTGGTTCTAGTCGGCGGCGACGGCTGCATTCGGTGGTTGCGCGCGAGGGAGCCAGAGGAGGAGATCGGCTCGGGGAGAGAGTGAGAGAGCGTTGAGGGGGCCGCGTGGCGTCTCCAGAAGCTCCACGGCGCAAGATGAGGCGAAGGAGGCGCCGGCAGGCTGGCAGAGGTGGCCTCGCGCGTGCTCGGCGGCGGTGCGCTGTCCCCCTCCTCTGCCTACTGGCAAAGGTAGGTGGTGACTGGCATGGGCCAGGTGGGCCGGCCCAGTCCAGGTAAGTGGCCTGGGGCCTCTTCTCTCTCTCTCTGTTTTTCTATTTTCTTTTCTGCCATTTGTTTTGGGTTTAGTTTTAACACCAAACCATTTTATAAAATCCTGAAAATAATTATGTGGCTAGAAATAGAATATACCAAACCACATAAAATGTTCCAGAATTATTGGACATATATTAATTATATATAAAAATATATCCAATGCAAATAGTTATTGGATTAATTCAAAGGCCCAAAATAATTAACTCTGAGATACCAAAAATATTGTTTTGAGTTTTACCTCTTTGCAATATTTTCAGAGACTAAGAGGAACATTTTCTTGGACTTCTTTGAGAAGATTTTAATGTTGATCATTTTTAGAAGGTTTCTGAGGCTTTGAAAATTCCTCAATTCAAATTTCATTTAAATTTAAACATGATGCTCACATGGAAGCTAGCATAGGTCAGGCCAGAACTAGGGATGTGACAACTCACCCCCACTAAACAAGAATCTCGTCCCGAGATTCAAGACGTGAGGTAAGAAGACAAAGGGGACACGGAACTGACACAGTCTTCATGACCCATTGCATTCTTCGAAGATGTTGATTCATTGCTTCGAATTGATCTTGACGTCTTGCTTTGAGAACTACATCCAACATGACGATGAGAAGAAGGGAAGGATCTTGGAGGAATCGATCTTCTTGAGGTTCGAGCAACTTAGGATCATCTCAAGGATCACAAAATCAACTCACAGAATGAGACGTAGAAACATCTCTGGAGCTGAGAGGCAAGACATGCTTCAGGAA
Source organism: Aegilops speltoides (assembly GCA_021437245.1). Lineage (NCBI taxonomy): Eukaryota > Viridiplantae > Streptophyta > Magnoliopsida > Poales > Poaceae > Aegilops > Aegilops speltoides. The sequence continues at coordinate 9,434,483 of CM038147.1, forward strand.
GGACAGAAGACATAATTTGACGAGGTTTCAGAGTAGCGAGGGAACAATTACTATGATCCCATAACGGGGCACCTTGGGAGAGGTGACTTGTAGAAATATCTCCTTAAGTGGCAAAAGAATTACATTTGATTTAGAGATCATTGAAACTCTTTATACCAACTTAAGGCAAATCGTAATCGATCATTTGAAGGAGTCCGGAAGAATGACATTCTCGGGCCAGAATGGATGATGTGGATTACCTTGTTGAGAACAACGCAAAGGATGAGTTTAGTAACTGGGGAGAAGCTTAACAGTAGGGAGTGATTCCACTGTTTGAGAAGTTATAGCATAACCGAGGAACCGTGAGCAAGCCCGGTTTAGTGCCGATGATAACACCTAGCGCCAGCGTGCTCTCAAGAACTTGAGCATTTCCATATTCATCAAGGTTTTACCAACATCCGTGACAAGGGTGCTGACAACACAACATACTACCATGATGAATAGCGATGGACGATGCAGATGCAAAGGAAGATAACACTTTCTCAGATTTCACCTTAGCGAGACCAAGGGGACAAAATCTGGATGATCGACCGAGAGACATTTAGCACTCCGCTTCTAATGTTCTCCTTGATGTACTAGCGTATCCCATTCATTGATATGGTTTGATATCTAGAACATCAAGTAGCAGGTCGGACTTCGGGAGCACAAAAATCATAAGGCACATAAATAGGGAATAATTCCTACAAAGTCCTTATGGAGAGGTGGCCAACTTCTTCAATCAGGATACTACAATAACAGGTTTTCCGGTTGGGTGTGTTGACCACGACATTCACTTTGCCGATTACAGAGAGACCAATATTATAATTCTTGGGAAACGTTCCAACCATCATATCTGCCTGAGTCAGATCTGGTTGGTGTCAGGATATTCTAGACTTTTCAAGTTTAGAAAGAAAAAAGAATGTTTGCAACACAAACCGACGAGATGACGTTGCGAGATTCTCGGGGATGAACTACGATAGCAAGCTCCAAAACATGAGCTGGTTCTGCTACAAACATGTGAACACGCTGTCCAAGACAAGCATGACCACATAGTAGTCTTATAATAAAACACTAGCGAGTTCAGGAGGGGAACCATCATCGAGGATATCGGAGTCCTTACATAAGTCTAGCTCTTAAGAAGGAACTTCTTCTCCTTGAACAAATCAATCAGTGGCTTGGTGTGCTAGGAATACATATAGAATGAAGGTTGCAAGTCTTCGAACCACAGAATACTTCGCACGTATGCATGAATGATTTGGGATGATTCCAAAGGAAGCAACATTGACTTTCTCGAATCCACGGCGGCAACTTGCATCAAATGCACATGAACTAGAGGAAGTCACTTCTTACATCCGAACATATGCTTCATGAGCTAGCATGAGCGAATGATTTTAAAAGTTTCCAACACTAGCTTAATGTTCGATAAAATTATGGAGAAGACAAGGATGTTGTCGATGGGCTCAACAACAATTCATCTAGATTCCCATGGATATGGAATTCCATAACTATGTGAACAAGGTGATAGTATTGGTCAGAACCAAAAGATATAATGGTGTATGCTCGAGGAAAATCCATGAATAATACGACATTACGAACATCGTTGGTTCTGATTTGATTTGAGGATAGCCCATACTCAAATCAAAGTTTTGGCAAGACAATAGCTCTAACAACTGATCACGAGGACCAATCAATGAAGATATCATCTTTCTTCAACACACACACACAGAAAGATATCCCTTAACATGAGCTAAGTCGGACAAGCTTTTATCTTCCAACTCTCCAAGTTGTTGTTTTTAGCTTAACCAACTAGCTCAGGGGTATGCAACACAGATTCTTGGAGAAGGGGTGGTTTATATGAAACCAACTTGATCACGAACTCAACATAGCGGTCAGGTGACAACCTGGTGATACTTCCGAGAAGATATTCGGAAAATCACGAACCACCGATATGTTACTAAGCTCGAGAGCAATCTTGCTTCCCAGAGCAAGACGATATGATCAAATAAGCAAGGGATTGAGTAATCCTAACTCACTGATCGAGGAGTGCACCAGAAATAAGGACTAGGTAGCACAATCAGTCTTAGGGTGACGATTCAAAATCAACACGCTAAGAATGAGGTTATCGTCCATTTAGCTACCAAGCAACGGAGTTGCTAGCAGTATTGATTTCACACATCATGGTTCACTTGTCAGCATTCTGGTTACGACAACACGGATCCGAGGAATGATTAATGATGGCGAGAAGTATTACTGCGTCAAGAATTCATAAGAAATGGTGCAATTCTCATGACAATCCTGACATAAAGAGGGTAACACTCCGAGGTAGAACAGAATCAAAAGCTAGATTAGCAATTTGATCTGCAGAGTACAACTGCTTTGACCCAATCCTAGAAATGGACAAGGTACTGGAGTTTGTTTCTCCTAGTCATTCTGGAATAGAATGGCTTGACGGACCACAAGAATAATAAGCATCGATGAGCTCGAGTGCACAACTACTCTTGACTATCAATCGATAGACGAAGGTCAGTACAAAACTAAAGGGGGACAACTCAAAGGAACATATAATTTTCTGAGTTGTGGATGGATAGATTAGCATGTCGAGCGAAGCTCAACTTTTTCTTCCGGATAACCCATGCAGGAAGGTAGAACTGGCAGAGTCACAATATAAAATGGAGGACTCATCAAGAGCACTCTTGTTGTGATCTTTTGGTTTAACAAACTTCTGCCAAAAGTGGTTCATAGTATTTGGAAGAAGGAAATACCACGGACCTAATGCAAAGGTTACTAATTTCCTAAAGGAACTAGCAAACACTATCAACATGAGGTAAGTAGGGTGAGTCTTGGGTTCAAAACCCAGAATAGAATACCTACTGAACTAAATGGCATCACGGATGCTTGAGAATGTTGGCGAATGATCACACTGGGAACACATAACATAGCTAGATTACTAGATGATCCCCTAAGACACCTAGGGTCATAATAATAATTCCAACATATATGTCGAGGCAATAGAATACCTCAACTCAGCATTTAGTGTGATTAACCTGGCTCAAAGGAGCATCAAAACCAGAGGGAAAGGATTTGCAAGTGCAACAGACTATTTAGAAACCTGGGATGACTCGGACAGCATAACGGCTGTAAATGCTCAAAAGATTGGAGACATGCTACAAAAATGGTGGCATAGCCACTCCAAAGCACCATATCAAGGTTTCGAGATCAACAGTTATGAACACAAGGAAGTAGTAAAACTGAGCTGAGATTTGAAACTAACAATTCTATAAGTCTATGGATTAGTAACACGTCATCCTGATAGATAGATGAGAAGGCCTAGTTCTTAAACCCCGTAGAAAAGAAGAGGTTGACTCAGATCAGAAGGCCATGAGGTATAAGGAGTAAAAAGAGCCTTACGTTCCAACCCACAATCAATTCCCCTACATATAACTAAAGCATTTCTAGACTCAACTTCGACCAGTTTGGCTTGGTAATCCTACAGGCAGTCAAGCTCTGATACCAAAGCTGTCAGACCCGACTCAATGTCACATCGATCTAGCTGTAACACCTCATATCACTTTGCGGCCTCACGCACGGTATCCCCACGGTGTCGCCTTACCTTTTCCGGGACCGTTTATGCCTTTTGGCACACGATATGATAGTGTCGCTAGCATCCATATGATAAGGAGCCCGGCTGACATGGCTAGTCGTAAACCCAAAGTGGCACAGACTTACAGGACAGCATCCATGACCCAGCATCGAACGTGTCGGTCATCAGCGAGTAAGTTCGGGCTGTAGCACTGGCTAGCAGACTCGGTGAACCGGGCTGTAGCGGCTAACAGACTCCGGTACTCAACGCGTGACATTTCCCGAAGGGATGTACACAGAACGAAGAAGGACACATGCCGGCCAGCCTAAGTGTTCCGGAGCAGTAGCAAGCTACCATGGCTCAGTGGAATCACTAGGAGACATTTCCCGGTAGGAGAGGCTACTAAAGATAAACAACTAGATAGTCAGATCCCACACATACCGAGCATTTCAATAACATACACACAATATGCTCGATATGTGCAAATACAACATGGCATCACAACATGACTCTACGACTCAAGTATTTATTCAATAGGCTCCGAGGAGCGAGATATTACAAACAGGGGTCTCATGACCCAACATTCAGAGCATACAAATCAAAGCACAAGCGAAGCTAACATGTCCGAGTACGACATCTACAAATGAAAAAGGCTAGAAAGCGACTATCTACCGAGATCTCGCCGAGGGCACAAGATCGTAGCTGAGGTAACAAGCTAAACGTCAAGTCCACGCTGAACTACTAGCGAGACCAAGTCTCTCTGCAAAAACATAAAATAGGCAAACGTGAGTACAAATGTACCCAGAAGACTTACATCAGAACTAACTACATATGCATCATTATCAACAAAGGGGATGGTGGAGTTTAACAGCAGCAAGCCAGCTTTGACTCGGTGGCTATCCTAAACTACGACTGCAAGTAACTCTTTTGAGGTGGCGCACACGAGTCCACATATTCACCATATCAATACACCACTATGGATCCGCACCCGTCTCCCTACGAGTACGCCATCCATAGCACTCACGCTTATCTTGCGCATTTTAGAGTATCCACTTTCACTTGTCTATGAACTGTACAGGCAACCCAGAAGTCCATTACCGCGGACACGGCTATTCGAATAGATCATATTAACCCTGCAGGGGTGTACTTCTTCATACATGTTTCCACCACTTAGCGTCTGCACACGACATGTGCTCGGCAGACTTCAAGCGAAAGCCGACGTGGGTGTAGACCACGACCTACCTAAACACTCAAGGTTTCTAGCCCAGGTTTATCCCCAATTGGGGTCCAATCTAGGGGAGTTTCGGGCGAAGTTTCGCTCACAGCCCCAAACGATGTGAACAGGTTCCGTGACACCAAACAGGCGCCGGTTTATCTGCCACGTGCCTACCGTGATCACAGCCCACCCCTACGGTCAAGATCAAGACGGCCTCCAAAGATACTACAAACACCAGAAACTACTTGCAACTCCTGGACAGAGGACAAGGGTGAATAAGAAGTCGAGCGGGGTCATATTTCAGGGCCCAATGCATGGTAGTAGCTGAATCATGGATCACAAACACAGAACTCAGTTCCTAAGGACGGCTGCAATGAGACAACCCACCATGTACTCCTACATGGCCTCTCACCGCTACCTTTACCAAATCGTGTTCACACACTTAGCTCACACACAGTAGGACATGTTCACACACCTCTGATTCATCCTCGATGAATCAGACCCGACTCAACTCTAAGCAGTAGCAGGCATGACAAACAAGCATGAATGAGTAGGCACAACAGGGCTCAAACAACTCCTACTCATGCTAGTGGGTTTCATCTATTCTTGTGGAACGACTGTGTCATGCAAAGGATAAAGGGGTTCAACTACCGCAGCAAGTAACAGTTGAATCGATGTTGTCCTAATGCAGTAAAAGAGAGCAGGAGCGAGAGAGTGGGCTTGTATCGGAATGAACAAGGGGGTTTTGCTTGCCTGGCACTTCTGAAGATATTATACTTCTTCATCAGTGTCATCGAACTCGTCGTCGAAACCACGTCTATCGAGAGGGGACAGTTACCGGCCAATAAAGAGGGACACAATCAATGCAATGCAACAAATATGATGCATGATAATGTCATGGAAATATGCTGTGATTTGAGCTAATGCATCTAGCTATGATTTAAATGAAGTTGGTTTGAATACAAGATTCAAATTCAAACTCCATAAGTGATTATTCAAATGCCATTTAAATGATTTGTGCTAAATAGCAGCTATAAGTTGTTCTAACATGCATGAAAATGGTACAGATGGATAGATTGGATTTTTCTGATAATTTTTCATATATAAATTATTTCAATCTGAGCTACGGTTGAATTTCTATGAATTTTAGAAGTTTAAATCATTTTACGGAATTTCTGATTTATTTTAATTCCAGAAAATAGTTAATCGCGTCAGCACTGCGCCATGCTTGCGTCAGCAGGTCAACGGCATCGACCAGGTCAAACCTGACGCTGGGACCCACTAGTCAGTGGCTAGACTAATTAACAGAATTTGTTAGTGCTAATTTAATCCTAACTAAAGTGTCAGTGGGTCATGGGCCCACATGTCAGTGGATTAATTAATTAACTAAAATAATTAGTGTTAACTAATCCAACACCTAAATGAGCAGTGCCTGGCCCACACGTCAGTGAGCCAGAGCGGTCAGTGGTCAAACCCGGTCAAACTTCGCGGAGTTGACCGCGGCTCGTCGCCCGCGTGAGCAGAGGCAGCGGAGGCGTCGGGTTTCGCCCTCCGGCGACCATTTGCGCGGGGGAGAGGCTCTACGAGACGAGGAGACTCGTCCGCGTCCAGTGGTGGTGGTGTTTGGGCTCGGGGTGGTCGGAAAAGACGCCGGCGACGACGTTGGCGGCTGCCGGAGCTCGGACGAGCTCGGGGTCGTCGCTAGGAGGCATGGCAGGAGATGCGGAGCGGTTCTGCGGGCTCCTGGGGACACGGCGAGTGTGGTGACGCACTCGGTTTCGAGCTTGCGTGTCTGTGGCCACGATGGCGGCATGGCCGGCGGAGCCGAGCTCTCGGCTGTGATGGCCAACGGGGTTGGGAGGCAGCTCGAGCGACGTGGCTAGGGGGAGAAGAAAGATGAGCTCACAGCGAGTGCAGCGGTGTCCTCGTCGTGCTCGGGGAAGGCTTGGAGACGACGGAGTGACGACGGCGATCGCCGGAGTCTGAGGAAGAAGACGGAGCCGATGGCGGCGTTGTAGTTGCTCCCGCGGGGCGTGGCTGCGTGAGGTGGAAGCGGAGTCGAGGCGGAGCCTCTAGCGCGTCGGCGAGGCGTGGGCTGGCGGTGGCATGGTGGTTCTAGTCGGCGGCGACGGCTGCATTCGTGGTTCGCGCGAGGAGCCAGAGGAGGAGAGGGGCTCGGGAGAGAGTGAGAGCCGTCGGGCCGCGTGGCGTCTCGAAGCTCCACGGCGCAAGATGAGGCGAAGGAGGCGTCGACAGCGGCAGGAGGTGGCCTCGCGCGTGCTCGGCGGCGGTGCGCTGTCCCCCTCCTCTGCCTACTAGCAAAGGTAGGTGGTGACTGGCATGGGCCAGGTGGGCCGGCCCAGTCCAGGTAAGTGGCCTGGGGCCTCTTCTCTCTCTCTCTGTTTTCTATTTTCTTTTCTGCCATTTGTTTTATGCTTAGTTTTAACACCAAACCATTTTATAAAATCCTGAAAATAATTATGTGGCTAGAAATAGAATATACCAAACCACATAAAATGTTCCAGAATTATTGGACATATATTAATTATATATAAAAATATATCCAATGCAAATAGTTATTGGATTAATTCAAAGGCCCAAAATAATTAACTCTGAGATACCAAAAATATTGTTTTGAGTTTTGCCTCTTTGCAATATTTTCAGAGACTAAGAGGAACATTTTCTTGGACTTCTTTGAGAAGATTTTAATGTTGATCATTTTTAGAAGGTTTCTGAGGCTTTGAAAATTCCTCAATTCAGATTTCATTTAAATTTAAACATGATGCTCACATGGAAGCTAGCATAGGTCAGGCCAGAACTAGGGATGTGACACACGATCTCATGTTCGAAGGAAGAGATACTTGACATTGGCAAAGCTCTAGCAGACGAACTACACGATCTTTATGCTATGCTTAGGATTGGGTCTTGTCCATCACATCATTCTCCTAATGATGTGATCCCGTTATCAACGACATCCAATGTCCATAGTCAGGAAACCATGACTATCTATTGATCACAACGAGCTAGTCAACTAGAGGCTCACTAGGGACATATTGTGGTCTAAGTGTTCGCACGTGTATTACGATTTCCGGATAATACAGCTATAGCATGAACAAAAGACAATTATCATGAACAATGAAATATAATAACACTTTTATTATTGCTTCTAGGGCATATTTCCAACAGTCTCCCACTTGCACTAGAGTCACCAATCTAGTTACATTGTGATGAATCGAACACCCATAGAGTTCTGGTGTTGATCATGTTTTGCTCGCGAGAGAGGTTTAGTCAACGGATCTGCGACATTCAGATCCGTATGTACTTTGCAAATCTCTATGTCTCCATCTTGAACATTTTCATGGATGGAGTTGAAACGACGCTTGATGTGCCTGGTCTTCTTGTGAAACCTGGGCTCCTTGGCAAGGGCAATAGCTCTAGTGTTGTCACAGAAGAGTTTGATCGGCCCCGACGCATTGGGTATGACTCCTAGGTCGGTGATGAACTCCTTCACCCAAATCGCTTCATGCGCTGCCTCCGAGGCTGCCATGTACTCCGCTTCACACGTAGATCCCGCCACGACGCTCTCGCTTGCAGTACTGCACCAGCCATCGCTCCACCATTCAACATATACACGTATCCGGTTTGTGACTTAGAGTCATCCAGATCTGAGTCGAAGCTAGCGTCGACGTAACCTTTACGACGAGCTCTTCGTCTCCTCCATAAACGAGAAACATGTCCTTTGTCCTTTTCAGGTACTTCAGGATATTCTTGACCGCTGTCCAGTGTTCCTTGCCAGGATTACTTTGGTATCTTGCTACCAAACTTACGGCAAGGTTTACATCGGGTCTGGTACACAGCATGGCATACATAATGGATCCTATGGTTGAAGCATAGGGGATGACACTCATCTCTTCTTTATCTTTTGCCGTGGTCGGTGACTGAGCCGAGCTCAATCTCACACCTTGTAACATAGGCAAGAACCCCTTCTTGGACTGATCCATTTTGAACCTCTTCAAAATCTTATCAAGGTATGTGCTTTGTGAAAGACCTATGAGGCGTCTCGGTCTATCTCTATAGATCTTGATGCCTAATATATAAGCAGCTTCTCCAAGGTCCTTCATTGAAAAACACTTATTCAAGTAGGCCTTAATGCTGTCCAGAAGTTTTATATCATTTCCCATCAAGAGTATGTCATCTACATATAATATGAGAAATGCTACAGAGCTCCCACTCACTTTTTTGTAAACGCAGGCTTCTCCATAAGTCTGCATAAACCCAAACGCTTTGATCATCTCATCAAAGCGAATGTTCCAACTCCGAGATGCTTGCACCAGTCCATAAATGGATCGCTGGAGCTTGCATACTTTGTTAGCGTTCTTAGGATCGACAAAACCTTCCGGCTGCATCATATACAGCTCTTCCTTAAGATGCCCGTTAAGGAATGTCGTTTTGACGTCCATCTGCCATATCTCATAATCATAGTATGCGGCAATTGCTAACATGATTCGGACGGACTTCAGCTTCGCTACGGGAGAGAATGTCTCGTCATAGTCAATCCCTTGAACTTGTCGATAACCCTTAGTGACAAGTCGAGCTTTATAGATGGTAACATTTCCATCCGCGTCCGTCTTCTTCTTAAAAATCCATTTGTTTTCTATCGCTCGCCGATCATCGGGCAAGTCTGTCAAAGTCCATACTTTGTTTTCATACATGGATTCTATCTCAGATTTCATGGCTTCAAGCCATTTGTTGGAATCTGGGCCCGCCATTGCTTCTTCATAGTTCAAGGTTCACCGTTGTCTAACAACATGATTTCCGGGACAGGGTTGCCGTACCACTCACTGGTGCGGAACGTGTCCTTGTGGACCCTGAAGTTCAAGAGCAACTTGATCCAAGTACCTTGATCATTATCATTATTTTCCTCTTCAATTGGTGTGGGCATCACAGAACGGTTTCTGCGCTGCACCACTTTCCCGCTCGAGAGGTAGTACTTCATCGAGTTCTACTTTCCTCCCACTTACTTCTTTCGAGAGAAACTCTTTTCCGTAAAGCATCCGTTCTTGGCAACAAAGATTTTGCCTTCGGATCTTAAGTAGAAGGTATACCCGACGGTTTCCTTAGGGTATCCTATGAATACGCATTTTTCCGACTTGGGTTCGAGCTTTTCAGGTTGAAGTTTCTTGACATAAGCATCGCATCCCCAAACTTTTAGAAACGACAGCTTAGGTTTCTTCCCAAACCATAATTCATACGGTGTCGTCTCAACGGATTTAGACGGTGCCCTATTTAAAGTGAATGTAGCTGTCTCTAGAGCGTATCCCCAAAATGATAGCGGTAAGTCGGTAAGAGACATCATTGACCACACCATATCCAATAGAGTGCGATTACGACGTTCGGACACACCGTTTCGCTGAGGTGTTCCAGGCGGCGTGAGTTGTGAAACGATTCCACATTTCCTTAAGTATGTACCAAATTCATGACTTCAATATTCTCCTCCACGATCTGATCGTAGGAACTTTATCTTTCGGTCACGTTGATTCTCCACCTCACTCTGAAATTCCTTGAACTTTTCAAAGGTCTCAGACTTGTGTTTCATTAAGTAGACATACCCATATCTACTCAAGTCATCAGTGAGAGTGAGAACATAACGATATCCTCCGCAAGCCTCAACGCTCATTGGACCGCACACATCAGTATGTATGATTTCCAACAAGTTGGTTGCTCGCTTCCATTGTTCCGGAGAACGGAGTCTTGGTCATTTTGCCCATGAGGCATGGTTCGCATGTGTCAAACGATTCATAATCAAGAGAAAAGTCCATCAGCATGGAGCTTCTTCATGCGCTTGACACCAATGTGACCAAGGCGGCAGTGCCACAAGTATGTGGGACTATCGTTATCAACTTTACATCTTTTGGCATCCACACTATGAACATGTGTAATATTACGCTCGAGATTCATTAAGAATAAACCATTGACCATCGGAGCATGACCATAAAACATATCTCTCATATAAATCGAACAACCATTATTCTCAGACTTAAATGAGTAGCCATCTCGTATTAAACGAGATCCAGATACAATGTTCATGCTCAAACTTGGCACCAAATAACAATTATTCAGGTTCAAAACTAATCCCATAGGTAAATGTAGAGGCAGCGTGCCGACGGCGATCACATCGACTCTGGAACCATTCCCGACGCGCATCGTCACCTTGTCCTTTGCCAGTCTCCGTTTATTCCACAGCTCCTGCTGTGAGTTACAAATATGAGCAACGGCACCGGTATCAAATACCCGGGAGTTACTACTTAGTAATCGGTAAGGTACACATCAATTACATGTATATCAAATATACCTTTGGTGTTGCCGGCCTTCTTATCCGCTAAGTATTTGGGGCAGTTCCGCTTCCAGTGACCCTTCCCCTTGCAATAAAAGCACTCAGTCTCGTGCTTGGGTCCATTCTTTGACTTCTTCCCGCAAGCGGCTTATCGGGCGCGGCAACATCCTTGCCGTCCTTCTTGAAGTTCTTCTTGCCCTTGCCCTTCTTGAACTTAGTGGTCTTATTGACCATCAACACTTGATGTTCTTTCTTGATTTCAGCCTCTGCTGACTTGAGATCGAGAACACTTCAGAATGGTCTTCACCATCCCCGCATGTTGTAGTTCATCACAAAGCTCTTGTAGCTTGGTGGGAGCGATCGGAGGATTCTGTCAATGACCGCCTCATCCGGGAGGTTAATGTTCACTGGGTCATACGGTTGTGCAACCTGAGACATCTTCGGATGTGCTCACCGATGTAACTGTTTTACTCCATCTTACAACTGTAGAACTTGTCGGAGACATCATATCTCTCGACTCGGGCATGAGCTTGGAAAACTAGTTTCAGCTCTTCGAACATCTCATATGCTCCGTGATGCTCAAAATGCTTTTGGAGCCCCGGTTCTAAGCTGTAAAGCATGCCGCACTGAATGAGGGAGTAATCATCAGCACGAGCTTGCCAAGCGTTCATAACGTCTTGGTTCTCTGGGACGGGAGCGTCACCTAGCGGTCCTTCTAGGACATATTGCTTCCTGGCAGCTATGAGGATGATCCTCAGGTTCCGGACCCAATCCGTATAGTTGCTGCCATCATCTTTCAGCTTGGTTTTCTCTAGGAACGCGTTGAAGTTCATGTTGACATTAGCGTTGGCCATTTGATCTACAAGACATATTTGCAAAGGTTTTAGACTAAGTTCATGATAATTAAGTTCTAATCAAATTATGAACTCCCACTCAGATTAGACATCCCTCTAGTCATCTACGTGTTACACGATCCGAGTCGACTAGCCCGTGTCCGATCATCACGTGAGACGGACTAGTCATGTTGGTGAACATCTTCATGTTGATCGTATCTTCCATACGACTCGTGTTCGACCTTTCGGTCTCCGTGTTCCGAGGCCATGTCTGTACATGCTAGGCTCGTCAAGTTAACCCTAAGTGTTTTCGCTGTGTAAAACCGTCTTACACCCGTTGTATGTGAACGTAAGAATCCATCACACCCGATCATCACGTGGTGCTTAGAAGTGACGAACTGTAGCAACGATGCACAGTTAGGGGAGAACACTTCTTGAAATTTTTGTAAGGGATCATCTTATTTACTACCGTCGTCCTAAGTAAACAAGATGCATAAACATAATAAACATCACATGCAATTATATAGTTGTGACATGATATGGCCAATATCATATAGCTCCATTGATCTCCATCTTCGGGGGTCCACGATCATCTTGTCACCGGCTTGACACCATGATCTCCATCATCGTGTCTTCATGAAGTTGTCACGCCAACGACTACTTCTACTTCTATGGCTAACGCGTTTAGCAATAAAGTAAAGTAGTTTACATGGCGTTCTTCATGACACACAGGTCATACAAAAAATAAAGACAACTCCTATGGCTCATGCCGGTTGTCATACTCATCGACATGCAAGTCGTGAATCCTATTACAAGAACATGATCTCATACATCACAATTCATCATTCATCACAACTTCTGGCCATATCACATCACATGATCAATCGCTGCAAAAACAAGTTAGACGTCCTCTAATTGTTGTTGCATCTTTTACGTGGCTGCGATTGGGTTCTAGTAAGAACGTTTTCTTACCTACGAATAACCACAACGTGATTTTGTCAACTTCTATTTACCCTTCATAAGGGCCCTGTTCATCTAATCCGCTCCAACTAAAGTGGGAGAGACAGACACCCGCCAGCCACCTTATGCAACTAGTGCATGTCAATCGGTGGAAGCGGTCTCACGTAAGCGTACGTGTAAGGTTGGTCCGGGCCGCTTCATCCCACAATACCGTTGAAGCAAGAAAAGACTAGTAGAGGCAAGTAAGTTGACAAGATCCACGCCCACAACAAAATTGTGTTCTACTCGTGCATTAGAGAACTACGCATAGACCTAGCTCATGATGCCACTGTTGGGGAACGTTGCAGAAAATTAAAATTTTCCTACGGTTTCACCAAGATCCATCTATGAGTTCATCTAAGCAACGAGTCATCGGAGAGAGTTTGCATCTACATACCACTTGTAGATCGCGTGCGGAAGCTTGCAAGGGGATGGTGATGATGGAGTCGTACTCGACGTGATTCGAATCACCGATGTCCAAGTGCTGAACGGACAGCACCTCGCGTTCAACACACGACGGGCGGAGACGTCTCCTCATTCTTGATCCAAGAAGGGAAAGGAGAGGTTGATGATGATCCAGCAGCACGACGGCGTGGTGGTGGATGCAGCAGAACTCCAGCAGGGCTTCGCCAAGCGTCTATGGGAGGAGGAAGAGGTGTAGCAGGGGGAGGAAGGCGCCAAGGCAATAGGTGCTGCTGCCCTCCCCCTGCCCTCCTTTATATAGGACCCCAGGGGGGGCGCCGGCCCTGGGAGATCCAATCTCCCAAGGGTGCGGTGGCCAAGGGGGGAGGAGTGCCCCCCAAGGCATGTGGTGCGCCCCACCCTAGGGTTTCAACCCTAGGCGCAGGGGTGGGCCTAGGGGGGCGCACCAGCCCACTATGGGCTGGCTTCCCTCCCACGTCAGCCCATGGGGCCCTCCGGGATGGGTGGCCCCACCCGGTGGACCCCCGGGACCCTTCTGGTGGTCCCGGTACAATACCGGATGACCCCGAAACTTTTCCGATGGCCGAAATACCACTTCCTATATATTATTCTTTACCTCCGGACCATTCCGAAACTTCTCATGACGTCCAGGATCTCATCCGGGACTCCGAACAACATTCGGTATACTGCATACTCATATTCATACAACCCTAGCGTCACCGAACCTTAAGTGTGTAGACCCTACGGGTTCGAGAGACACGCAGACATGACCGAGACGACTCTCGGGCAATAACCAACAGCGGGATCTGGATACCCATGTTGGCTCCCACATGCTCCTCGATGATTTCATCGGGTGAACCACGATGTCGAGGATTCGATTAAATCCCGTATACAATTCCCTTTGTCAATCGGTACGTTACTTGCCTGAGACTCGATCGTCGGTATCCCAATACCTTGTTCAGTCTCGTTACCGGCAAGTCACTTTACTCGTACCGTAATGCATGATCCCGTGGACAACACCTTGGTCACCTTGAGCTCATTATGATGATGCATTACCGAGTGGGCGAGAGATACCTCTCCGTCATACGGAGTGACAAATCGATCTCGATCCGTGTCAACTCAACAGACACTTTCGGAGATACCCGTAATGCACCTTTATAGTCACCCGATTACGTTGTGACGTTTGATACACCCAAGGCACTCCTACGGTATCCGGGAGTTACGATCTCATGGTCGAAAAGGAAGAGATACTTGACATTGGCAAAGCTCTAGCAGACGAACTACACGATCTTTATGCTATGCTTAGGATTGGGTCTTGTCCATCACATCATTCTCCTAATGATGTGATCCCGTTATCAACGACATCCAATGTCCATAGTCAGGAAACCATGACTATCTGTTGATCACAACGAGCTAGTCAACTAGAGGCTTACTAGGGACATATTGTGGTCTAAGTGTTCACACATGTATTACGATTTCCGGATAATACAGTTATAGCATGAACAAAAGACAATTATCATGAACAATGAAATATAATAATACTTTTATTATTGCTTCTAGGGCATATTTCCAACAGCACGTCCCTGGGCAAAGCCCGTGCGGTGCCGACAGTGATGGGAGTGTCGACGTATAAATATATTGCCTAGTCTCTTTCATTAGATCGGTCTTTTGGTTGCACTGACTAGAGCATGCACTTCTACATGGTACCGGAGCCAACAGCTCTTGAGTTCAAGACCCAGCTAGCGCAATTAAATTGCAACCCATTTTCGGTCTATGTTTAGGCCTGAGGGAGCCACACGTGAGAGAAAGTGTTGACGTATAAACGTATTGCCTAGTCTCTTCCATCAAATCGATTTTTTGGTTGCATTGGCTAGAGCATGCACTTCTACAAGGAAGTCCCGATCTGTTGGCAGCTTGCTTGTGGAGGCGTTGGAGGGTTGCGGTAGGATGATGGAGATGTGTGTGCTTAGGTGGTGCTCGATGGCGGCATTAGTGGTCCAGCATGACAGTCTTCAATGGTAACCTGGCCTGGTTAGGTCACCGAAGAAGAGGGATTTGTGATCCAGGACAGCGGCGAGCTTGACATCAAACCCGAACATGTCGTGAAGCGGCATAGATGATTCTATTCAGGTTTTGTTTAAGGAGTCTTCGAGTTTGGTTTGGGGCGGCAAGGCGGCAGCGTTGTTCCAGTGTAGAAATAATATTCTCCCCACTCCTTCCTTGTTCCGTTGGTGTGCTTATCACCGGTGGAGGGTGTATCGGGCGGGTCTTCCGAGTCCGGTCGGTTTAGGTTTCCGGTGGATCCGTTTGGATTCAACCGGCTATTGTGGTCTTCAGAGTTTCTACAGGCCCTTATCGTCGTTTCTTCTCTGGAGCGGCGAGTTGCTTCACAAATCGCATTCGTCGACTTCTCCTGGTCTGCATCGATGACTTTTAGGATGCTGCTTCTACAAACTCATGGGTTTAAACTTTTTGCTCCACCAAGGAAGAGGCCAAAAGGCGGCCCAATGCACCGCCGGTTTAGCGATGCAGGAGTAACAAGACTTCAACACCCTAAGGATTTGAATGTAATTTTATTGTCTGCATTGTATGGATATGTTTGTAAGGACAGGTGATGCTTTATAAATGGCCTTAGGCCTTTTGAAAAAAATGAAACAAAGATTTAGCAGGGCCAAGAGAATCAGGGAGGTTTAATGGGAGCAGGAAACACTACATTATATCTGTATATATCCATGCATAACACCGGTGAAAAAGAAAGTAATTACTCCGGAATAGATAAGAGGATATTAATTACCACTGCATGCTAAAAAAAGATTAGCTCTGACAGCAAAAAAGAAGCGCACGAAAAGGGGAAAGTGTTGGATTATTTTTAACCACGTGCCCACAGCGTGCGCCTATATATATACCAGGCGTCAATCCTCGCAGCGTCAGTACAAGACTACACGAGGCGCTAGCAAGCCCTCAGACAACACAGGCATCACGCGTGCTGTACCACCACCGGTTTGGTTCGTTCGCCGGCGACAGGCACCGCGTTGATCAGCGATGGGGGAGTTGGCGTGGGCGGCGCTGGCGGGGGTTCTGGTGCCGCTGGCCGCGGTGGCGCTGGACGCCGCGGTGCGGGCGGCGCACGCGTGGTACTGGACGGCGTCGCTGGGCGCCGGGCGGCGCGGCAGGCTGCCGCCGGGCGACATGGGGTGGCCGCTCGTCGGCGGCATGTGGGCCTTCCTCCGCGCCTTCAAGTCCGGCAGGCCGGACTCCTTCATCGACTCCTTCGCCCGACGGTGAGTAGTCAGTTACTCCCTTTTCCTTTCCTTTCCCCAGCAATGTCGACGCTCCCTCACTCCCTCCCACGCAATGCATGCCCTTTGGTGCGGGCCGGGCCCGGTGTTTGGGCCTGTGCTTCGGCCCTCCGCCGACCCGGTCCACAGTAGAGAGTAGACCGCGCTGCCACGTGTCGTAACAGGGCATCAAACACTAGTTTTTTTCTTCATTTTGTTTCTGGTTTCAACTTTTTTATTGGTGTCTTCTTGCAGTGCATCAGACAAGTCTTAGCATACAAGATACCCTCTCCTAGATCCCCTTTAATAATAATAATAATAATGATAATTAATAATAAATAAATAATAATAATAGCCAATTATTATTATTTATTTTGTTATTTACGGGAATTTAAAAAGTTTGGTTGGTCCTGGAAAGATAAGCCCAACCTTTCTTGCTTTGGAGATGTGTTTGTTTGTCTTGGGCAAAAGTGCGCTTTGGAGGATCTGTTGTTGGTGAATGGATGGATCACATGAACTGCTTTGGGGGCATGCACACATCACAAGATGCTCCTCCTTTTGTGCATGTTCATACATCCAAACATACACACGCCTTCCGTCCCATAATATAAGATGTTATTACGGGCAATACGCGAGATTTTGTTTTGTTTTGTTGAGGCCATGTTGGAAGGCATGCAGCGGCAAAGATCCGTCTTCATCATCAACAACATCTATCTATCTATCGCCTAGTAGCTAGCTAGTATCCCATCTCTTCAGTCAGTGGGATGCTCTCTTCTTTTGCACCCATACCATCTGCTTGGTCTCTTCTTCCCTGATAGAAAAGTATATAGGATTCCGAGTTGTCTTGTTCTGAATTCTGATGTGTCTGTTTCTGTAATCTAGCACAACTTCACATCCATCTGGATTAGATTTAACCTGACTCATCCATCAGATGCTCTTCAGGCATGCATGCATCCAAAACCCCCTTTCAGCTTGCTTGGATGTTGCAATGTAGTATACGTACTATGGTTCGGAACTGCAAATGGAGGATTTTGTCCGCAATTGCTGTCGATTTTGCAGCCTCATTTTCATAGGGTTGATGTACATGTTCCATTGGTCACCGGCCTGATATGAAATGCATGCTGGCTTGGCACCCACCCACGCAAACTGTCCAGCGAATTATCCACCACTTTCTTAACTGTATCAGATTTTTTTTTCGATAAAGGGCATTTCATTGAATTGAAATATCGAGGTGATACAATCGCATAGTAAGAAGAACTTTCTTAACTGTACCAGATGTCTCTTCACAAGTCTATGTTACCACTTTCTTAATTAACAGTAGCAGATGCTTACTGATTCCTTTTTTCTTGTCATTAGTGGCCAGGCCTGCTAAATTTAATCTGGTCTATATGAAAAAATTGTGGTGGCATATTCTCTGATAGAAACTGTAATTCGGTTCTTGAGTGCAGGCCTGAAAAAGGAAATCGGTAGCATGTCTATGTTGCTGCTATTTGGAAATATTTATATTCTTCGGCGTTGATGCCCTCTGTTTATACTTTATTTTTTTGTGATAAAGAGTGTGAATAAAAGGATGATTTGACACTAGAAAAGTAGTTTTTGAGACTTTTTTCCTGTCCAGAAAAATATCGGCAGCAGATTCCTTCCATGGCACAGATGTCTGTTGCTACTTTTTATTAAACTGTACCTGATGTAGATATGCCCTGCTTGCTAATATTTTGTTCTGTCATCTAGTGTTTCTAGAACAAATTTGGTCGGCATCAAATATTGCAGTGAACAAAAATGCTCCTAGTAAGTATATTATGCTAGTGGGCAGTATTTCAATTCCATAGTGCAGGCCAGGATGAAATAACTAATCTAGTGATTTGGAACTATCTTCTTTTAGCCTCTAGGAGTACATTTTCTTCTTCAGACAGACAGGCACTTTGATGATTGCATTCTTCAGAGATTGATTCTCTCTGTTTATTTTATCTTTTGCAACAAAGCAAATTAAAATTTGATTCATTACACAAGCAGAAAAAAAGTTTGTGTTTCATGAAAATTAATGGAGATGGTGACAGGAATCCATGGCAGGACAATAGCATTGAGCTGAATTTGCATTTCCATGGCAGGTTCCGGCGGGCCGGGCTGTACAGGGCGTTCATGTTCAGCAGCCCGACGATCTTGGTGACGACGCCGGAGGCGTGCAAGCAGGTGCTGATGGATGACGACACGTTCGTCACCGGCTGGCCCAAGGCCACGGTTGCGCTCATCGGGCCCAAGTCCTTCGTCAACATGGGCTACGACGAGCACCGGCGGCTGCGCAAGCTCACCGCGGCCCCCATCAACGGCTTCGACGCGCTCACCTCCTACCTGGGCTTCATCGACGAGACCGTGGTGACCACGCTCCGGGGCTGGGCGGACCGGGGCGACTACTTCGAGTTCCTCACGGAGCTGCGGCGGATGACGTTCCGGATCATCGTGCAGATCTTCATGGGCGGCGCCGACGAGCGCACGGCGGCCGAGCTGGAGCGCACCTACACGGAGCTCAACTACGGCATGCGCGCCATGGCCATCGACCTGCCAGGGTTCGCGTACCACAAGGCCATCCGCGCGCGCCGCAGGCTCGTGGCGGCGCTGCAGCGCGTGCTGGACGAACGCCGGGCCAGGGGAGCGAAGACGGCGGCGGGTACGGTGGCGCCCGTGGACATGATGGACCGGCTGATCGCCGCGGAGGACGAGAGCGGGCGGCGGCTGCAGGACGACGAGATCATCGACGTGCTCGTCATGTACCTCAACGCCGGCCACGAGTCCTCCGGCCACATCACCATGTGGGCCACCGTCTTCCTGCAGGAGAACCCCGACATCCTCGCCAGGGCCAAGGTATGCCTATACTGCATGCTCTCATGATCAGATCGCCATGGATGCAAGCTCTCATGATCTGCGCATGCATGGTGACGAATCTTGTTGTTGTTCAGGCGGAGCAGGAGGCGATCATGAGGAGCATTCCCCCGGGGCAGAAGGGGCTCACCCTCAGGGACTTCAGGAAGATGGAGTACCTCTCACAGGTAACAACATTCCTCTGCATACACTCTGCCACTCTGAAATTTCCATCATTCATTCACTCACTCACTTGTGTTGAACAATGCTCCTCTGCTACCTGAAATCAAAAGCAAGAAATGTGGTGGTCATCTTCTGAAACATGATGCTTTTGCAGGTGGTTGACGAGACGCTGCGGTTCGTCAACATCTCCTTCGTGTCGTTCCGCCAGGCGACCCGCGATGCCTTCGTCAACGGTGCGCTCTACTCTATAGATCAACCCACCATCATCCTGTGTTCATCCTCAATGCATCATAGTATTTGAGTTTCATGGTCGACTGAACCTCTCTGTAACCTGGCATGAACAAAATCTTCAGGCTATCTGATACCCAAGGGGTGGAAGGTGCAGCTGTGGTACAGGAGCGTGCACATGGACCCTCAGGTGTACCCTGACCCCAAGAAGTTCGACCCTTCAAGATGGGAGGTTGGTGACATTCTTCAGCACTGAACTTCTGAACGAAATCTGCATTTCCTCGCAGTTTTAAGTGATTGTTATTTGTTTCCTTATTCTCAGGGCCCGCCGCCGAGGGCCGGGACGTTCCTGCCATTCGGGCTCGGCACGAGACTGTGCCCTGGCAACGACCTCGCCAAGCTGGAGATCTCCGTCTTCCTCCACCATTTCCTCCTTGGCTACAAGTAAGCTGCCATTCCACCACTGTCAACTGTTCCTGCAACATTGCAATGCACCATCTGCAACCATTGTTGACTGTGTGCTGACATTGATTTTATATCTGAATGTAGGCTGACAAGGAAAAATCCAAACTGCCGGGTGAGGTACCTGCCGCACCCCCGGCCGGTGGACAACTGCCTGGCCAAGATCACCAGAGTGTCCTCCTCCCATGGATGATGATGAAAAATAGAGAATCCAAAGCCCTTGACGGCGTCGCCAGGAAGCGCCAAATTTAGAAGTCATATGTCAAAATAAAATAAATAAATTGCGGGGCATTGTTGTCACCGATGAGTCAAAGTTGTCGTCGTTCCTTGTTTTTAGCTCTGTCCTAGGACTTAGAAAGGTTATACTGAAAAAGACATTTGTGTCAAAATTCGAAAAATATCCATAGTGTTGGCGCCAAAGTAATTTTGCACCGAAACCTTGGGTGACTTGGCACGGCCAATATTATTCAATTAACTGATATAAATACTCGAAAAGGCGAGAACCTCAGCATGGAAGGAAGAAATCCATCGATGTCCTTGCGAGCACTGATGCCTCACCATCACCTCGATGGCACTCCTGAGAAGTTAACTTTTCAATTACAACTTGAAAGAGAACAAAATCTAAAAAGGCACACAGCCTACAAAACAAAAAAGTATTAAAAGTGGTTTGTCATGAGCATCGATGCCTCAGCATCAGCTGCAACATTATTAAGGCAAAGTCATATGTGCTGCATGTATTCTTTGCAAACCAAAATAAAATAGATATCTGCAAATGGGGAAAAGGCGAGTGAGACGTGCAAAGCAGACGCGAGTGACGTGGCTTTAGCCTCTAGGACATGTACATTCATTGACAACCTAAATGGCATCGCCAATTTTAGAAGAATCCATCTTGCGTGAGAACAGAATAAAAAGATAATAAATTGCGAGTTGTCATTGTCATCGATTAATCACCGTCATTTCTTGTTTTTTGTTCCGTCCTAGGGCTCAGACCATTCGGAAATTTGGGTTATGTGAAAAGGATGTCTGCTTCGAGACAAAAATATCGATAGCAATTTGATTGGTCTACTCGCCACATGGTTGGCGGTTATCGGATGCAATTATATGACTAATTTAAAACATAATATCATGTAATATAATAACTAAAAGGACGAGAATCCAAGCATCACTGATGCCTCACAATATCGATAGCATTTTTTAATTACAACTTAAAATAGAAAGAAAAGTTTCTCTTATAAAAGGAAAGCTTGCTACAGAAAAGGAAACAGAAAATTGTTTACATGAAAATCTATGTCTCGCTTTAAGCTGATATTACTATCGCGAAGTCATATGGGCTGCGTGTTTTTTTTGGAATGAAAAAAGTAAGAAAAATGATGAAATTGAAAACCCTAAACGCTATATCTCATCGTCGAGTCCAGGAGAGAATTCTCCTTGTTTGCTAACAAAATAAATAAAATTGCGAGGCGTCGTTGCCATTTATAAGACAAAGCTGTCCTCGTCTCTTGTTTATTGTTCTGTCCATGACCCTGAATTGCCTGAATTCTAGGTTATGCAGAAAGAGACATTTGCATTGAACCAAAAATATCGTTAGTTATTTGATACGTCGACACGTGGTTGGTTTGGCACATAGGTTGGCAGTTCTCTAGTTAGGTTATTCTACTGTTAATTAAATTATACTACTATATAAAATACCAAAAAAGGCGACAATCCAAACAATTGAAAGAAATAGACATCCCTGCCGACGCTGTTTGAGGCCTTGCCGTCAGCTTGTTTTCTAATTACAACTTGCAAGAGAAAAGAAAAACCGAAATAAAGAGGAGAATTTGCAAGAGAAAAAGTTTTTTTTTCGATGAGCATTGATGCCTCACTCACTATCAGGTACACCGTTATTAAAGGAAAGTCAGATGCATGTGTTGCGAGTACTTTCCAGAACAAAACCAGAAAAAAGGCATTTTTCATAACAGAAAAATGTGCAAGGAAAAGGCGAGCGAGATGTGCAATCTTTCACATGTGAGTGACAATGGCTTAGGAACATAGGGGCATATTGACAATTGCTTGATGATAACTCACTATCACCTGAAAATCATCATGGTGTACTCACATGTGCCGCTAGTGGGTGCACCGAGCGCGGCTGATGGACGTGGTGGAGGAGGGCGGCAAGCATCACTGCGGCGCCCGCGCCCAACCTCCGGTTGAAACGACGTACCACGGTGGTGACCGCACCGGGCCCCCGGCTCACAGCAAATTGGGATCACCCCGTTGTGCTGTTGCTGCCTTGGGATGAAATGATAAAGAAGACTTGGAGGTGGTCAAGGATTCGCGTGAGATCTAGTTCCTACAACAGTCTAGTTGTTGCGGTGGGGAAAATCGTAACAACGGCTCAGTTGCAAAACCAGAGTGCTCCCCAAACCATTCGATCAAGATAGATCTGACGACCACGAAGGCGGTGGATGCGTTTTTTCCAGCCGGCTGATGGCAAATGTCTCCCATACTTAATTTACGCGTGGCTTATATCTCCTTTTCCCATTTGGTTGTCGACTTGGTCCCTCTGGCCAAGGCAATTGTCGCGGTCAATTAATCAATTTCATCGGCATAACTGCTATTGCGTTCCTATGACTGTCCACCCTCTTCTGGACCAAAAAGCGGAGGCCTTTGTATATTTCGTATATCTTATACTTCAACCTCTTCGCGTTCTATATCCATCTTTAATAGCAGAGGGTCAAATTTAAGCACCCTTCAGAATTAGAAGCAAATCTGAGTAGTGGGATCCAGTTAGGGGCAGAAATGTAAATGGCCAATGTATTTTTGTTCCTCACCAAAACAAAACAAGGGAAGATCCTACACAACATCAATTTGTCGACA